>VXBC01009529.1:277456-413395 GCA_013399945.1 Ploceus nigricollis | reverse complement strand
GCTCTGGAGACGGCACGGTCTGGGGCTCCTGCAGCAGGAGCGGCCAATTTCCCGGGATCCTGCCGGGAGATGCCAGGCTCCGGCTGCTCCCGGGCAGGCAGCAGCCCCTAGATGGAGCTGCGCAGCAGGGAATGAGCTCCCGGCACCATCCCACCCACCCACCCCTGGCCGCGACCCCGGCTGTGGGCTCCCGTGTGCAGCATCACTGTGCTGAGCCCCCAGATCTGGCTTGGGGCGCCGGGAAAGCTCAGCCGATCCGACAGCCCTGGAAGGATGGCTGGGTCTGGAGGTTTATTTAACTCTGTCTCATTAAATCCCATGTTTTAAGCCTTTTCTAGAAGCTGGCTGCACTTTTCTGAAATTATTTCAGTATAGAAGGAATCATAGCTGAGCCCTCATCAAAGAAATTTATTTCTGGCTGTTAAAGGAGGCTGTTAGTTTACTTGCATAATATTTTATAACCCAGCATCTATTTCTCATTTCCTGACTGCAGCTTTGTAGTCCTTAGTTGCTCTGCTCATCAGTGAGCTGTGAGATACCTGAACAGAGGCTCAAACCACACCAGCGCCTGTGAGGACCCAGCAGCAGCAGAGTCCCCAGCACACGGCTGTCCTTGCACTGGGACTGTCCTTACACTGGGACCACTGGTGCACATCACAGCCCTTTCTGCAGCAGGCCTGGGGCAGGCTCAGGGGTGCAACAAAAGGCTGGACATGAGTTCAGAAAGATCAGGAGCTGTTGATGCTCATACCAATCCAGACTTCACTATAGGTAATTACCCTACAATTCTATCTAAATTATGACTTTTATTATGTGTTTTGCTGGGATACAAATACTTTTTTTATGAAGTTAATGCTATATAGCAGAAATCACAGACTGAGCTCTGAAGAATCTACATTAGCGCTTTTCATCAGGCCAGAGTTTGACCTAAAGGGTATGAAAAGAGAGAAAACTGCTGTTGCCGTGGCAGGTTGCTGGTTGGTTGCTACAACTACACTGCGGGGGAAACAACTACACTGCGGGGGAAAATTGTGCTCTGCATTAGCTGCGTGAGAGCAGCCAGCCTGAAGGTGACAATTTCCCAAGACAGAATATCTCATCTACCCAGAGACTAGGTCAGGTGTAAACACCCTTCTCCTTTGATACACAAAAGCATAATTACAGTTCCTGAAGGTGCTCTGGGAAGAACACTGATAACTTTTCCCTGCAAAGAAAATGAAACTCACAGGAATGCCTTTTCCTTCTCCCTTTCATCCATAAAATGATGGCCAGGAACTCCCTCAGATATGTATTTTTTCACTCAGCACATGCCACTTCTGATCAGTTGGGCTAGATCCATCCACAAAAGATGCTGAACAGTTGGTGTTTAGCCCACACAAAATCCCATCCACATCCACAAAACAAGGTTTTCCTTTACTTTTCTCACCTACAGGACTTGATTCAGCTGATATTTTCAGAGCATACAGAAGCCAGAGAAGCAACTATTGTCCTCAGCTCATTTACCCAGTTTCAGTGGTTGTGTGGTCATCCCAGACTGAGGAGAAATGGGCTTTACTTCTGGGATACACCTTTAAAGGTTTATTCAGGTCTGCCTCCCAGGGGACTGCCCCCAACTATCTAGCAACAAATGAGTCTGGGATGGCTACTTAGTCTGTTGATTTTACATAATGAAAATTCCTTATTGCTTTCAAACTTCTAGCGTTTCACACAACCCCCAAACTAATCTCCAACACACTCAAAGATTTTTCAGAGAAATAAGATTCATATTACAAGTGTGAATGTCTAAACATCACTCAGAATGCAGTAACATCTTCTCAGCCCTGCTTGGTGTCACAGGCACCCCAGCCCAGTGTAGCTAGCTCCAGGATGAGAGCAGAGCAGGGAGTTGTAGGGGATGGTTGCACATCTGGATGGAACACAGTAGAAACCACTCCTGAAAATAGAAAAAGCAGGATGTATTATCTGCTAGTGAGGGAAATGAACCCTTACTTTTTCCCCCCACTATATGGTGGTTGTGAAATTTTTCATAATCACAAGTAAACAAGGTGCTGTCATNGCTGGGGCAGCTCTGGAGACGGCACGGTCTGGGGCTCCTGCAGCAGGAGCGGCCAATTTCCCGGGATCCTGCCGGGAGATGCCAGGCTCCGGCTGCTCCCGGGCAGGCAGCAGCCCCTAGATGGAGCTGCGCAGCAGGGAATGAGCTCCCGGCACCATCCCACCCACCCACCCCTGGCCGCGACCCCGGCTGTGGGCTCCCGTGTGCAGCATCACTGTGCTGAGCCCCCAGATCTGGCTTGGGGCGCCGGGAAAGCTCAGCCGATCCGACAGCCCTGGAAGGATGGCTGGGTCTGGAGGTTTATTTAACTCTGTCTCATTAAATCCCATGTTTTAAGCCTTTTCTAGAAGCTGGCTGCACTTTTCTGAAATTATTTCAGTATAGAAGGAATCATAGCTGAGCCCTCATCAAAGAAATTTATTTCTGGCTGTTAAAGGAGGCTGTTAGTTTACTTGCATAATATTTTATAACCCAGCATCTATTTCTCATTTCCTGACTGCAGCTTTGTAGTCCTTAGTTGCTCTGCTCATCAGTGAGCTGTGAGATACCTGAACAGAGGCTCAAACCACACCAGCGCCTGTGAGGACCCAGCAGCAGCAGAGTCCCCAGCACACGGCTGTCCTTGCACTGGGACTGTCCTTACACTGGGACCACTGGTGCACATCACAGCCCTTTCTGCAGCAGGCCTGGGGCAGGCTCAGGGGTGCAACAAAAGGCTGGACATGAGTTCAGAAAGATCAGGAGCTGTTGATGCTCATACCAATCCAGACTTCACTATAGGTAATTACCCTACAATTCTATCTAAATTATGACTTTTATTATGTGTTTTGCTGGGATACAAATACTTTTTTTATGAAGTTAATGCTATATAGCAGAAATCACAGACTGAGCTCTGAAGAATCTACATTAGCGCTTTTCATCAGGCCAGAGTTTGACCTAAAGGGTATGAAAAGAGAGAAAACTGCTGTTGCCGTGGCAGGTTGCTGGTTGGTTGCTACAACTACACTGCGGGGGAAACAACTACACTGCGGGGGAAAATTGTGCTCTGCATTAGCTGCGTGAGAGCAGCCAGCCTGAAGGTGACAATTTCCCAAGACAGAATATCTCATCTACCCAGAGACTAGGTCAGGTGTAAACACCCTTCTCCTTTGATACACAAAAGCATAATTACAGTTCCTGAAGGTGCTCTGGGAAGAACACTGATAACTTTTCCCTGCAAAGAAAATGAAACTCACAGGAATGCCTTTTCCTTCTCCCTTTCATCCATAAAATGATGGCCAGGAACTCCCTCAGATATGTATTTTTTCACTCAGCACATGCCACTTCTGATCAGTTGGGCTAGATCCATCCACAAAAGATGCTGAACAGTTGGTGTTTAGCCCACACAAAATCCCATCCACATCCACAAAACAAGGTTTTCCTTTACTTTTCTCACCTACAGGACTTGATTCAGCTGATATTTTCAGAGCATACAGAAGCCAGAGAAGCAACTATTGTCCTCAGCTCATTTACCCAGTTTCAGTGGTTGTGTGGTCATCCCAGACTGAGGAGAAATGGGCTTTACTTCTGGGATACACCTTTAAAGGTTTATTCAGGTCTGCCTCCCAGGGGACTGCCCCCAACTATCTAGCAACAAATGAGTCTGGGATGGCTACTTACTTAGTCTGTTGATTTTACATAATGAAAATTCCTTATTGCTTTCAAACTTCTAGCGTTTCACACAACCCCCAAACTAATCTCCAACACACTCAAAGATTTTTCAGAGAAATAAGATTCATATTACAAGTGTGAATGTCTAAACATCACTCAGAATGCAGTAACATCTTCTCAGCCCTGCTTGGTGTCACAGGCACCCCAGCCCAGTGTAGCTAGCTCCAGGATGAGAGCAGAGCAGGGAGTTGTAGGGGATGGTTGCACATCTGGATGGAACACGGTAGAAACCACTCCTGAAAATAGAAAAAGCAGGATGTATTATCTGCTAGTGAGGGAAATGAACCCTTACTTTTTCCCCCCACTATATGGTGGTTGTGAAATTTTTCATAATCACAAGTAAACAAGGTGCTGTCATGCCTCTCTCAACACACCATGCCCCAAAATACCTCGGCTTGTTCCTCTCACAACAGGCAAAAAACCATAGTGTTCTGCAACTTGGGTTTCAATTTTGCAGCCTCGTATCCCTGTACAAGTCTGGGCTGGTTTTATGAATTCTGATGATGTGTTGCAGCCTAATGTGGCAGCCTGATAGATTCAGACTGAAGGAAGGGAAGGGGGGATTTAATAACCCTGGCCTGGGCACTGAGGTGGTAATGAAGAAGGGTTGTTATTAGTCATTTGCATAACATAAAAGGAGATCCAGATCTAAGCTTAATAAATTCTTCCTCATATAGAATAACACAGTTATAGCCATTTCTATAAAAATGTCAAAGCCTTTATGTGAAGTAAGTGTTCCTTCAGAGCATAAAATACAGTCCTACAACTCAATAAAATCACTTGTATCACTACATGATTTCTTTGAAGTGTCAGTAAAAAGGGCAGGGTTATGAACTGAAGCATCATTCTTCTTCTCACCTGGGATGTGAGACAGCACAATTATAAGAAGACCTCAGGTTAGGGTGTGAGAACTAAACTGGGGACACTGAGGAGCAAGCAAAGAGAAGCAAAGCCCTGGATGTGCATCTATTCTGAAGTCACACTGCCTTTTCTGTTTAGGTGATGTTTTGGCCCTGAGAAACTCATCACCCCAAATTAGGAGGTAACAATTGTCTCAGAGGTGGTCAAACCCCCAGGCAATGGGAGGTGGTTGGATTGGGCACCCGGGCAGCAAACAACAGCCCAGCACTGTGCAGTTTGTTTTGGTACCAGGCACAACTTGCAGAAGGGAGATTCGGGTTCTCAAAGACAACTGGTGATGCTCTTTGTAGAAAAAATTACTGCAGCAGTGGGGAAGGTGCAGCTGTGAGCAGCCTGACTGTGGGGAGATGGAGGTGGTGTTACAGGAGCTCCAGCCACTTGCTCCATGTATTTTCCTGACTGGCATTGTGCCCTTGGAGAGCTGCACATGCCCCATGCCTGGTCAGTGCCTGTCTGAGCTGGTACACAGTGCTCTGATCCCTCCAAGCACTGCAATACGGAACAGCGTTTATGGATGTACAGAGACATGCAGTAAAATATATATTTACTGCTCTACATAGTCCTGAGTGGAGAACAAGCCTTTCATCCTTATGATGTAGGCACCCCTCAAAGCATTGATCCTGCCACAGAGCAGCGCCTCAGGGCTGTTTGCTTGAAAGCCCTAAACTTAGACTGGTCTAAGAGAGACAGGCTTATTGAAAAGCAGTGGGCTAGTCAAGTCCTTTCACAAACTGTGTATGTTAAATTTGTGTTCCAGGCAGCTTTAAAAGCATCTGTGTACCTTCATTTTAAAAATTAAATTGTGACAGCTCACACCAAGCAAAGGAGTTTTCCAGGGCTCACATTGACCATGCTGCACCTCTACAGCCTGGAAGCACTCTGAACTCAACATGTCTGGAGAGAAACATTTGAGGTATCAACTTTGCACCCTTGGCTCTTCCAATCAGCATTTTCCCCTGAGGGCATCTTCTAAAACCCGTGGAGCTTCTGGGCAATAAGCATACATATTCATTAAAACAATCTTTTATTAACTTTGTTAGAAAAAACTTCTACCTAGGGGAAAAATAGACCACCTGTAATTTTAAAAGTAATTTTCTCTAGTCCCATCAGTTATTCTCAGAGGTAATATTACTCCAATAGCAACAAGATTTTCCTGCACTACTACAGAGCCTTTCCTCCCCAAGTGCTTTTAAACCTACTTCACCCTACTCTGTTCCCCAGAATTTCAGCAGAGTTTCAGGCCACTCAAGGGGAACATGGTTATCTCACCCAGCTCACAGCCAAGGCCCATGGCTGGGATGTGACCAACTGGAAAGCAAGTCATGTTTTTGTTTGGAAAGGGGCAGACTGAGCCCAGCTGTCTGCCATGCACAGAGACCTGTTACTACATTCGCAAATATTCAGACATCATGAGGGATTTGGGTTGTAGTTCTGCAAGATGTGAGAAATTTATTTTTAAGCTCAGAGCACTTGATCAAAAACATCACAGTCACACAACACAGCCCAGCAGTCAGGTACCAACCCAACCAACCAACTCAGATCTGCTCCAGACTTTCCAAGGAGTGACTCTGGGGCAGAAATTTCCACCCCAGGTGGAACACCAGATGTGCTCCTGTAGCCAGCATAAAGCACACAAGGCAGCACACTCTAGCATGGCTATGCCTGTGTGCAGACATTTGACCATGGAAAATGTTCAGGCAGATGGAATCACGTGGATCCAATACTTTATCAACTGAAATTGTCCAGCATTCTCAGTTCTGCTCCCCTGTACCACACAGAGTATTATGCATTACTGTCTGCTCATTTGGTTGAGGTCAGGCAACCTGAGGAGTAACAGTCCTCAGGTTATTTGACACAAATTATCCCATTCTACAAAATGCTGTGAATCAATGTCGAGATTTTCAGGCTATCCCAAAGCTTGGAAAAACTTCATAGGCAAATTGCATGGCTCCACTGAGATACACACTCCTGATTTGACTGAAGGATGGTGAACCAGTAATCCTCTCTCTTGCTTTTTTAGAAAGAATATACTTAAAACCACACAAACTCATGTATGTAACATACAGCTGTGATTAGCACCACAGTAATTAGCAGATATTCTTTGCAAGAAAAGAGCAGAATACAGCCAGTTACATATACACCAACTTCCACATGCATATAAGACATTCTCCTTGAAGAGGAAATTATGGTACATGGGGTGAATAAATTATCCTGGGCATATCTGGGGATGTCCCACACTCCCTCACCACTCCCTCAGGAAACAGAATGTGGAGAAGCTAAAATAAATTGGAGAGATGAGCAGTAATTTATTTTCCCGTCTGGAAAAGATAATTTAACTACTCAATTAAACATTGCCTAAAGCCATACTATTAGAGTTGCATATCCCATCTGTAATACAGATGGATTTTGCTCTCTTATTACTGGTCTTCATGCTGTCTGGTACTTAAAAATTCTGGTTTAATTAGATGACACCTTCCACAAATGCTGAGCTATTGGCACATAATTCAAGCAGTATCTAGGAATTTTTGCCATCCAAGAAACCTTCTGTAGGAATCTTATGTTCTCATATCCCTGGTACAAAAGAGCAGGTTGCAAGCAATACTGAATGAACTGATGATATATTATCTCTTACTTTGTGTTATTTTGAAGCACAGGGCTTCAGTCTGGTCTCTTTTCTTTCGTTTTTCAGTAGTTGTCACCCAAGATCATCCACAAATCAGATGGATTTACAATCTATTTTTCATTGATTTTTCTTAAATGTTGATTCAATATTGAAACAGATCATTTTAATACTGAATTAAGAAGTGACTAACTCCATTATGAGGAGAATTTCATTCACTGCTTCCCTCTGGGCACTGCTACAAGTGGAGCATTTCAGAAGCCTGGAAATGCCTCCAATCTCCTTGTCACCCCCTCACCCTGTCTGAGCCCACAGGCAGTTTCCCTGCAGCAAATGCAAAACCTGCAAGTTTAAGGGGCTCAAACACACAAAGGTGCTCAGTGGTTCCAGCTGAGAGGTGGAAAAAACAAAGATTCACAGACTTGTGCCTGGGGAACTGAGGGACATAGTTTATTGGTGAGCAAGGCAGTGCTGGGTTATCAGCTGAACTTGATCATCTTAGAGCTCTTTTCCAGCCTAAATGATTCTGTGATTCTATGACTTCTGCCTTAAAAGTTCGGGGGAACTTACATGTGGTTGAGAATTTTGCACCACAAGTTCAACTGAATGAGCTGGAATGTTTTGCTTTCTCATGAAGAGCTCTCTGTCTCTGTCCAGAAGCACTTTGTGTCTCAGACCCCTATGGCATCCTTCTAGCTCAGTGGGGAACGAGACAGATACCACTTTATTACCCCATATATGGTATTTTCCATAATCCTTTTTGTCTAACAACTTTTTCCAGGATGGGAGATTCGCTCATGCTGGGTGCTGTATTAACACAACACACAATCAGTGTTTCATAAACTCCTTGATGAAGACACTAACTTTGGGGAAAACAGAAGAATTTTCATATATGATGAACAGGTCTCCTACAGTCACTGCTCCTGGGTGTCTTGGATTATCTAGTCAGCTGCATTATCAGTGACATCTTTAAGCATGAGGAACAGTATTCTTTGTTCCATTTCATCTGAACTGCTATGAATAAAGATTTTGTTGTCTGTCTTATTTTTGTAACTCTATTAAATTCTTTACCTTAACAATGTCACCATTGGAAACAAAGTACATTCTGATTTCTTTATATTCTACTGCTTTCATGAGTCATAGGAATCAGCCCAGGCAAAAAGGCTGATGGAAGGAAGGTGCAAAAATATCTGTTTAGGTTGTTTGAATGATTTTAGTTTGACTCTACTTCACTCCTCTGCTGTTTGCTTGGTAGCAGTGGTTAATGGAAGAGTTTGGGACAACTCACTCAGCCTTCAGACATCCTTGGGGATGGCAGGAGTACTGGTAACTCTTACACAAACAACTCTGAGTACCTTCTATGTTCACTGGACCCTGCAGGTTCCATGAAATCACATGAAGACAAAGCCACGAGGCTTCCTTCAAAGAGCCTTAGAGGTACTTTTAAAAATGAATTTTAAAAAATCAAAAAGATAATTTCTTCACTGTTAGATTTGTAACAGAAGCTCATCACATATATCAGATCCCTGGGTACATATGCAGATGTTTCAGCCATATGCAACAGCATATGGCACGTTTCTCTCAATAACTAGTCTTTTTTTCCTGTGTAAGGCTATAAAAACAAACATGAAGTGTCTCAGCCAGCTTAGAACAGAGGGGGTGCCTCTGATGGCTTCATATCCCCCTGTCAGGCCAACTTCCTTCCAGCCAAACACTGGTTCAACTTCCTCTTGCTCTCCAGTCCACTTTCCAGTCATCCTGGTACAAGTCAAGCTCTGCAGGTCACCCCCAACCTGCACTGGTGGATGGGGTTATTCCTCCCCAGGTGCAGGGCCTGCATTTCTCTTTGCTGAACTTTGGACAGTTCTCTGCCCATCTCTCCAGCCTGTTGAGGTCCCTCTGAAGGGCTGCACAGCCCTCTGGGCTATTGGCCACTCCTCCCAGCTTTGTGTTGTCAGCAAAGCTGCTGAGGAGGCATCTACCCTTCATCCAATGTTTATCAACTGATGAACAAGTTAAACAACACCAGGCACAGTACTGAACTTGGGGGACACCACCAGTGACAGGCCCCCAGCTGGATCCTGTGCCACTGATTACAGCCCTCTGGGATCTGCCATTCAGCCTGTTCTCATTCCAGCTCACTGTCCACTCACCCTGAAAACCAAGGGATTCTCCTTTGCCTTCTTCCCACGTGGTGTGGGGTGGGTTTCTCCACCACAACAAGCTCAGCCATGTTGTTAGCAAAGGAAATAAGAAGTAGGTACCTTTTATCTTGGTCCAACAGCCTGGATGGATCAGTTGGATCACGGTATCTGTTGCCTCTGGTGGAAGATCAATAGCAGCAAATTAAGTGCTGCTTAAGCTCTACTGATCAATCACCTCCCTGCCCCAGATGTTCCAGCAGCAGCAGAGGCTGGTTGCAAATACCATCTCACCTCCTTCCCCGGTGCCCTTTAACAGAAGTGCACATGTTGAGAGCCACCAGCTTAACGAGTCTCACCAAATGCCAGACATTTCTCCTGACTGATTAGCAATGAGTTTTTGCATTTGTGAAAGTTATTTGTAGGGTGAAGAGTTTTTTTTCTGGGTGCTGGAGGAAAAATTGCTAACTCAAATGGAATTCAGTGCAAGCACTTGAGATTGAAAAGGTCATGGCTGTTAGAGTGAGCAAAATTTATTTCTTCTTGGTTATAGAAGCCACAAACAGGGAAGGAGAAGCTTGGCAGTTCCAGCCTGACTTGCAATGAAATAAAAACACCCACCTGCAGGATATATTAAGCTAATAAGCAAAAAAACAGATCAGTATGCTTGATGATATAGGATTACAGAGAGATTCTTCAAATAGTTACATAATCCCCAAAACACAGAAATTCAGAGTAGCTGCTGGGATAGGGAACGTAACCTAAGTGCACACATCCCATGTATCAGAGAGGATGGAGGACCTTACAGACAAAAGCCTCTGTCAGGAAGGTTCCTTCTTACTACAACAAAAACCTTGTGTGACTGCAGGAAGCTGCAGTTGAAGGGACTGGAACACAAGCCTGACGAGGAGCAGCGAAGGGAGATGGGGGGCCCAGAGGAACCTTATTTCTTTGCACAACTACCTGAAAGGAGGCTGTAGCCAGGTGATGGTTGGCCTCTTCTCCCAAGTGACAAGCAGTAGGACAAGAGGAAATTGCCTCTAATTGTGCCATTGGAGGTTTAGATTGGATATTACAAAAAATTTCTTCACCAAAAGGGTTGTAGAGAAGGTTGTTGAACAGGCTGCCCAGGGCAGTGGTAGAATCGCCATCCCTGGAGGGATTTAAAAGATGTGTAGATGTGGCACTTGGGGATGAGTTAGTGGTGGGCTTGGCAGTGCTGGATCAGTGGTTGGACTCAACAATTTTAAAGTCTTTTTTGACATAAATGATTCTATGATTCTGAGTATGTGGCTTCAGTCAGGTAATGGTGGGTGTTTTTGATGGATGTGCCAATCAAAAGGTGGATTTCTTTGAAGCTAGAATCTTTCTGGATATTTTGCTTCCCAAAACAGGTAAGTAGATTTACACTTTTCCCACCCCACAACACATATCAAAACTCTGCCAGTTATCCTGTGGTTTAGAGCTTCATTTCCTACCTTCCCTACGCAACTTGCAACATCAAAATTTCTCTTGCTACAAACTTCTTGTTTGCCAACCCCTTAAACACAGAATTGTCATTTCCAGTATAAATATGAATGCAGCATAAGTACAGCAGTAAAAACACATGAATCTTTGAGAGTATTAATCTTTGAAGTACTGTTTCTTTCACTGTGAGAAGAAGGGGCGCTTTACTCACAGACCATTTTGTGTCCTAAATGCATGTCTGAAGCAAAAATTATTCAAATAATGTGACTTTCTGGAGAGACATGGCTATTTCAGACCTCTGCTGGAAGTTTATTGAAGAAAATATTGGTGTTTACATGTAAAAGAGAATGTTTGTTTGTGAGGGAAAAGAATATATTCAGATATGAAAGGATAAAACCTGTATATTTTCGGGTTCTACTTCTAAGTTCCTTGTCTGAATAGAAATTCTGCAGCTCTAAAGGAATATGATTTTGAAGTCCTGAGCCTCTGCCTGCTTTCCCTCTCTGACCCCTGTGGGAGAAGGAGCTGTGGGGTCATGGAACTGTGAACAGTGCTCTGCTCATTTGAGAGCTAAGGAGGAACACACTTGGAAACTGGATATCTCCAGCTGGTTCCCAACCCACCTGCCCCATCTACGCACAGGATTCAGCCTGGAAGGAGCACATCCTGCTTGGCTGAGCCTGCCAGCTCCAGCCCTGTTTTCCAGGACTCTTTTCAAGGGCCAGTTCCTGCTCTGAGTGCTTGTTGGAGTAATGGAGCTCTGGGAGTGCTGGCTCCAGGGCACACGCCGAGCTCTCGGGAGAAGCAGGGCTGCAATGCCAATTCTGTGCCTGGTCTAAAAGGATCATTTCATTATTTAAACTATTTATTTTCTTTATGAACTAGAAGCTTAGCAATTTACTGTGCTAGATGAATAATGCTGCCTTCTATTAGAAAACAGAAAAAAACAGACCCCAAATCCATATATTTCACTTTTCTCCTGAGTTCCTCTTGGCAGCTCTACAGCTGCTGCCTTACTGAACATATGTACTAGGGAAAATCAAGTTTATCTCCTCAGAAAAAAACCCCCTTGATTCTAGGCCCAAGGTCTGGCCACCTTGTGGGTACCTAAATTGAAGCAGGCCACCAAACCACTACCACCCTTCAGCCTGGGAGCCAGCATGCCATGGGAAAGAGGGTAATGAAGGGCAAAAGAGGCTGACTGGCATCCAGGGAAAACATCCAGTCCTCCAGAAGAGGATCATGGCAAACAGAGCAACAGCTGGCAAGAACAGACCAATATAAATGTGGTGTTGGGGGATGAGACACGAAAAGATGGATATAACAGTCTGTGTTTTCACAAGTTTGGCAGCTGAACCACATATTTTGGAAAAGATAAGAATACATCCAGGCTTAAAATGTCTCTCTGGGGATCTTATACCTGATGAAATGACAGCAAAGAACTCTCCATCATGGACTCTTGTGAGCACTGTGACAGGAAAAAATTGAAATACAGGCAAAAAGTAAAAGCTTTTTGTTTACTTTTTTACTGTGAGGGTAGTCAAACACAAGAATGAGGTTGCCCAGAGAAGTTGTGGACTCTCTGTTCTTGGAGATACTCAAAACACAAGCAGGGCTGGCACTGGACAGCCTGCTCTGTCTGGTTCTGCTGCCAGCAGGGCTAGACCATGTCATCTCCAGAGGTGCCTGCTACCCCTGCTGTCCCATGATGATTAATTAAACAAGAATAGCCAGCCTAAGAACAACCTCTTGCCTGGTGTGTATGTGCTGTACCACCTCTTGTCAGAGCAGGGAGGGCACCCTTCACCTCAAAGAATAAGACAAAGAATAAACGTAGTGAAGGACATTATTTCATACTAAAAAAGAAACCTTCCACATCTTCTGGGCATACTTTGTTCTTCTCAGTGAGAAAGGTTTCAGAATAACCAGTGCAATCAGGGACCTGATTTCTTCAAACAAAACAGCTCAAATGAGTCATCCCATATTCCTGGCACAAACTGCTGCTAGCTCTTGGGTGTTAAGTGAGATGGGCAGGATATACTAGGCAGTAGCCTGACTGTACATGAATTGAGAGCTGGATTTGATCATGCCAATTACTTTCAGAGATTAGCCTTTGCAAACACACTTTCTACACAAATCAATCCCTAGCTCTGTTCAGGCACCCTTGTTCCCTCACCTTCTCTGTCACCTACCACCCTGCAGCAAAGCAACGAGCCCCTTCACATGCTGAGCTAGTTCAGCTGTTCTCTCACCTGCATTTTGGTTTCTACCTGTGTCTCTTTGCAAAACCAGTGCACAGCTAGTGCAGAGCTCCTATTTGCTTTTTCATGCTGCTTGCTGTATTTCAATAAACTGAACCCAGAGCACACAAGAGTGAAATCTTCATTACAGGCAGGATAGAGAAATGACACATTTCTGTACTTACCATCAACCTTGGCACACTGTTGGTGTAATAATTTGTCATCCTTGAACAAGAATAAAACAAATCAATGACCCCTGTTTGACTCCAAATTGTTTTCTACATTGTCAAAATGCACAGATTTAGAAAGATAATTACCCCAATACCTCTGGATTACAATCTCAAATTAAACTACAAGAACTCCATGGTCCATCTACCTCTTTGCAGCTGAATTCACTCCGGATGAACACAAACCAGAAAGGAAGATAACGAGAAAGGCTTTACAGGCCTTGTGCCTCTGCCTCTCACCCCAGAGAGAAAGGGTCAAGCAGTGCCCCCCTTGTCACAGAGGTTGTGGGTGTGAAAGCCCACAGAGCCTGCAGGGGCCTTGGAGCAGACACAGCCTCCCCCAGCACTGCAGCAGCCCATCCACAGAAATCAGCCTGACTGCCCTGTGACAGAGCAGGGAGGGAAAAGCTAAAAAGCAACCACCTGCTAAGGCCATGTCCATCTGAGTGGAGCTAATCTAACAAGGAGCAGTGGGAATTGGCTGGGTCCCAATTAGGCTAATTTGGGCAGTGCTGTGAGTCATGGAGGTAGTGAGAAAGAGGCTGGCAAGTTGGAGTCATTTGGGGACCTATCAGAGGTTAACACCGATGTTACAATTGAGCATTTGCTTGAAAATATGTGTGTCTCACCAGTTCTCTGTCTTTCCCACGGGGATTTGGGCTGCCCAGAAAACCCAGCCCTTCCTCTAAGAACACAGCCCACCTCTACCATGCCTCTGGCAACTCTTGTTTACTTATCTTGCAGTGTCTTTCTGTCAAGTAATGCCTCTTCAGTGTGGTTTCCACAAGGGGTTTTCACTGAGAACTGTTAGTTCAATCATCCTTTTATCAGTGAGAAAACTTCACGTGCCCTTGCACTGTCAGGTGTGGAACCCAACCTGCACACACTGTCACAGGGCGAGTGCAAGTCACTGCAAGCCATGGATCCAGCTCAGCATGCACAAAACCATGCTCATATTCCCACCTTCCTGTTTCCTGCACAGCCATACATCTCACCTGCTGTCAGAGCTCCAGCCTGACGTGGTCTCCAGTGAAGAGTGCTGAAATTGCAGATGATAGCCCTCCCATGGAACAACCATCAGCCCCAAAATTTGCACTTCTGGTCTGTCATCTGCTCATGTTGCCTGACCTGGAGTTCACAGATATTAAGTGTCATGGTACACATTTAGTATAGATATATAGTTATCTTCATTTTTTTCTATCACAATTACAGAATAGCTAGAAAATAATCCAAATATATTTTATTACAGGTAAAAGCCAACAGTTATTAATATGAGCAGTATGATATGTCTTTCAAGGCAAAGCTGATCTTAATTCAGTTCTTTTCCAAATCCAAAAATGTATTTCATTTTTTCTGGACCCATGTGGAAACCAATGTGATGTAGTCCTTTTTATTTATGTTCCTTGGTTTGGTTTACACTATTATAATATTAATGTAGGTTGCTACTTAGCCAGGGCCAAGATTTAAGATGTTATTGGGCTCTCCTCAGGATGCTAATTCTTCCCTGAGTGCTCTTGCTGAGTACTGCACAAATCAGGTGTTTAATCACAACTCAGTTAATGGGTCTCAGAGCTCCTAAGGATGCAGCCACTTTTTTGTTGTTGTTGTTGTCATTCCTGTGCCCTTTTTTAATGGTTTAATGTAACATAGCAGAGTTGGAATGTGGGTTACTGCAGAGATAAACTAGGCAATTCACTGTTGGACATGCAGCTAGAGGGAGAACTATTGAAAACCAACATAATTAACCAGTGGTAATCTCTGGCATAAGATCTGAGACCAAAAGCCAATTCAGGATTTCAGAGGAGGAAGAAATGTTTCTCTGACTAATGGGCACAACATTGGCCTGGGCTCTGAAAACATCTGAAGCCCTGTAAGCTTTATATTCCAAAAGAAGTATCTGCTTCCAGGTTCTGGAGCTGAAGAGGCCAGAAGGTGAGCCTGTCCCTCTGGTGAGCTCTGCTGGCAGGGGCAGGCCATGGGACAGAGAGGTGACTCCTGGTGCCACTGGTGGCCAGCAGCTCACTGACCCTTCATGTACTGCACCATGTTTTGTAGTCAGAACATCAGTGACATCAGAATTTCCCTGCTGCCCTTAGATAGATAAATAAAACTGTACCTTGCATTATTTTCATTATTTTTCTTTGAGTTTTTTGGCATCTCTTAGCTTTTTTTTTTTTTTTTTGTTGCTGTACAGTGAAATTTTCTGGTTTCTTTCAATTGCCTTAAAATTTAATTACTTAAATTGGGGAAATGTTTTTACTTCTTTATTAAATAACTGGCTTTCTTTGAACTGTGAGGCAATGCAGGAATGCCCTGTGGAGAACACCAAGAGAGGATAGATCAGATGAATGCAACAGGGTGTAGTTTTGGGATTTTTTTCCCCTGGGATTTGCCCACCGTCCTTATCTAAGAGATAAGGACATTGCAGAGACCATAACTCCAGTGTCATGTGGGGTTGAGGGACCTTAATGTCACTACCCCTGGAAGTGTTCAAAAAACATTTGGATTTGGCACTTTAGTACATGGTTTAGTGGTGAACATGGTGGTGGTGCTGGGTTTATGGTTGGATTCAATGAATTTAAAGATCTTTTCCAACTTCAATGTTTTTATGATTCTGTGATTAGAAATAAGATCTACTTGCTCCTCTAGTAGTACCTACTGTAAATGCCTTTGTTTTATTATGGGCTCTGGTTATCTGCTTTGGTTTTACCAGTTGTGTTGGTGATGAGTGAAACAAATGTGTGATCATCATGTTCAAATAAGCTGTCAGCAATTTATCCCTGATTTAAAAATGCCTGTATTGCAAAACCGGCTAACACTGAACCAGTATCTCCTTCAGCTCTCAGAAACACAACCAGAAAGTGTCCAAACACAACTGAGAGAGCACAAGAGAGCACCTTACCAGTCCAGTAAGGATGAGCATCACCCCCTTGCCCTAGAGGCAGGCATTTAAGCAGTTACTGAACTGCAAATAAAATCCATAATG
The DNA here is from genome assembly GCA_013399945.1 of Ploceus nigricollis. Lineage (NCBI taxonomy): Eukaryota > Metazoa > Chordata > Aves > Passeriformes > Ploceidae > Ploceus > Ploceus nigricollis. The sequence continues at coordinate 397,027 of VXBC01009529.1, read as the reverse complement.
GCTTTTAAAATGTTGCTTCAATTAGTGCTCAATTATCTGCCCTCCTCTGGGAGGTCAGATCTTGTGTTTATTTAACTCATTCCTTCTGCAAGTCTTTGAATGGGCTGGCAGTCTGAGGTTAGTGGGAATTTTGATTTGAGAAAGGGAGGGAGCTGGAGGTTCAAGCAGGCACCATGGGTCCCTGGGAGGGGGGTGTCCCTCTATGGCCACCAACCTCCTGGAGGGACTTGGTCTCCTCACTTGGGGAAGCCCTGGCCAGGTCTGTCAGGTGTGGTCCAGCCCTGGCTGCCACATCCAGGTACCACAGGAAGGGCTGGGGAGAGGGAAAACTTCCTCTTGCCTTTGCATCCATGAGCTGCCTTTTCTGAGAGTGATGCAGGGGAGCCTCTCCCTCAGGCCAGGTGCTGCTGGCCATGTCCCCTTCCTCAGGGTGTGGGAAGAGGGTCCTCATGGCTTGCACTTATCCATTTGCTATTCTCACACCTCCATGATCATCAGCCAGACTCTTCCCCTCCTGGCACATCTGGGGCTGCTGTGATTCACAGCAAAAGGCACCAGCTTGTCTCCTGGGGTGTCAGCAGAGCAGCCCATGCCTGGGGGACATTCCCTTTGAAGAATGTTCTTGAGTTCACAACAGAAGTGAAGGAGCTGCAATGCTGCATTAAGCTTCTTGCATCTACCATCAATTCACATTAGATGTAGTCAAGCTATTGACTTAAAACCTCAATTTCCCTCTTATGAAAGAATGAAGCTGGAATTGGAAGAGGAAAAGAAATTTGCATTTTCATGAGTCAGTGCCTGTGATTTTTCGGTGTGTAGATGAAAATTGAGAGGAATGCAGTGCAATAAACCAGGAGAGGAAACAGCCCAGTTGTGAAGTTGTCATCAGGAAAACCTCAGGCAAAAGTTGTACAGCCTCTACAAATCTGCTGTTGCCTCTCCAGTGAGAGGCAATGAAAAACAACCCATGAAAAGACATCAACATGATGACACAGAATTAAAAATAAGTCTGAAAGACTGAGCTAACTGAGGAGAGACCTCAGTTGTTCCTGCTGTCAGTGTGTGCCTAGGACCCTGCTCTTGGCAGGGAGTCTGCCTGCTCTGTGCTTGGCCTGGGTCTGCTGGGATCCTCAGAGCTCTGAGATGATGAAGTTTCCATGGATGCCGTAACTGAATCCTTATTCCTCTTTTCTCCAGAACGTGGGTGGGAAGTTTTAGTAGTTGTGGCAGCATCTGGGGAATTAATCTTTGGGAAATTACCACCCTGTAGCATTTGCAAAGTCCACCAGAGTTACCCATTCACTTCAATAGATTACTTCTTAAAAAAACCCTTTAACCTGTGTTCCTGTTTTATGTTAGACCTCTATTGATGTAGCTAAAGTGTCTGCAGAATAACTGCTATCATTATTCCACATACTGGTTATAAAACTTTATATTTGTTTAATATAAAACTAAAAAAGATTCCAAGAAGACCTAAGTGGAGATGTGTCTCCTAGCAAACTGAGGTGTGACTAAGATTTATTCAAATTGTATAAAGAACTAAAGTCAAGAAAGTAATCAAAAGCATATTTAGTGGACTCTCAGATGATTAACCAACATGTTCACAGAGCCAAACCTCTGTATCAGTCTTTTTACTGGTTCATTAATTTCTCTTGGCATGAACTAATTTAAAAACATCTAGCTGACCTTGACATTTGAGAAAACTGGATTCTGACAATTCCTTTATTTATATCAGGAAAAACTTATTTGTCAGGAAGTAGTTTGAAACAGGGATTCAAATATTGTTGTTTTTCCCCCTCCTTGAACTAGAATTACAGAATAAAAGCATTATTGTCCTCTTACAGCAAATGCTGTACCAAAAAAAATTAAATTGCTGTGAATTAAAATAACATTTAATGCAAGGGATTCAGATGGATTTATTTTATTTACTTGCAATGACTTGTTAATTCAGAATTACTTCAATATGAAGCTTCACAGTCAGACACAGCACTGACTAAGGAACTCTGAAAGTGCATGAGTAACTACTGTACACTTGCAAGCAGGCTCAGAACTTCTCACCTGTATTATTAAAAATGTTGATTGTACCCTGTGCTTGTAACTTACTCAAGTGGTATAATACTCGTTCTTTTCCTTGGCAGAATGACACTTGTTGCTGTTACAACTTGATCCACAAATTGAGCTCTCTTTTCATCCACAGTAGTATAAAAACCCACCAGAAATTATGAACTTGAAATAAACCAATTTAATCCAGCCTTGCTCCCCCGGTTATTGACATACATAATCTGCAAACACTCAGCAGATGAAGCTTCATGAGAATGTACCCAAGCAAAAATTGTGCTTGAATCCATCCCATATTCAATTTTGCCCTAGATCTAATCCTACTTCACAGAAAACAGAATATTGGGTAGCCTTGAGCAATGCCTAGTAACATTCTTCAAACTTAAGACTTAATGCAGGATAACCTCTCTGTTAACTCCCTACCAACAAAAGTGAGTTTTAAAGTGTTTTGCAAAATTAGGACCTAAATTCTTCAGCTGTTCAGTTTCTGCTCACATCAGTTCACAGACCTATCTGATCATCATTCCTTAAATCATCTTGAATTAGTTATATTACTTTGATAATATAAAAATTATCTTCTATTAGTTTCTCATAAATATAAATTGCATTAAAAAGCCAACCCTTTAATTTCACTTAAGGCTCCCCTGCGATAGCATTACACTTCCCTATCTCATAATTTACAAAAAATCCAGACACTTACGAGCAAGAAAATTAATAATTAAGGATATAATAAATCATATATGCGAACTTAACAAACACATTAAAAACTAGAAAGCACATTTCATCTCAGTGTAACAACCCAGTTAAAATTTCAAGGGCAGTTTACGGTTGGAGGTGGCATTATTTCTACTTCAGTGCCTGAGTTCCCATGGCTGGGCAGCTGCATGGCCCCATCCAGCCTGGAGACTCGGGGGCTTTCCCCCCTTGCCTCAAGGGGATTGTGAAAAATGCAGATNTTATTACTATACTTGTATTATTATTTTTATAACCATTTTATTTTTATTAAACTTTCATAAATTTTTAAAACAAGTGATTGGCATTTATTACAGGATGTAGAGAAAACGTAGGTGATGTGCAGGGAGTGAGAGGGGAGAGTGGGGCTGGATGCCTTTCCTGATGACAGCATCGCCCCCAGGGCCCTGCGGCAGTGTCCCCGCTGCCCCAGCCCCGAGCGGGCGGCAGGCGAGCCCTGGGGCAGATCTGGGCACAGGGGCCCGGGCAAGGCCGGAGCAGGGCAGCCTGGCTTAGGGCACGGAGCTCGCTGCCCCTTCGGGGACATACCGCAGCTTTCCCGAGCAGCGTGAGGGAAAAGGCTGCCTGGCAAGCAGACAAAGGGTCTGGGGCGTTGTGAAAGAAAGTTTCCTCCTCATTTGTCTCGGTTTTGAGACAAATGAGGAGGAAACTTCCAGAAAGGGTGTCTCCTCTAAAGAAAGGTAGGTATCAGCAGCCTCTCCCCCACAGTGTCGAAAGGAATTTCTTGAAGGAAAGTGGAAAAACCCTGTTTATTTAACAAGCAGAGTGCACGCAGGCACGATAAAAAAAAAAGAAAGAAAAAAAAAAGAATAATGTTAGATAATAAACCTTCTCATTGTGGAGAAAACTGTTGGATTTTTAGAGTACTGCTCAGCTTCTCCTGAGGTCCCGAGCCGGGATGAGGTGCCCCTGCAGCCTCCCCCGCCAGGCCGCGGCGTGGGGCTCCCAGTGACAGTCTGGTGCTCCGGGCCGCAGCAAAGCTGAGCAGCTCCAGAAGAAGCCACAGTCCTCGGAAAAGCTTCTTGCCTCAGCTAACGAACAAGAAGCTAACTAAAAGCAAAGGTGTACTCCCTCTGTCCGTGCTAGACAGCACAGCTCAGAGAGAACCAGGGCAGTCTGTGTGAACTGACCACAAATTTGGCGCCGAGGAATCCTCCCAGCTCCCCCCTCTTTGAGCTTAAAGTTACAGGACCCATGTCTGGGCATAATGCAGACGATGGGGGATACAGTATGATAAAGTCACCCCCAGACAAGACAAAATATTGCATTTGAAAGGCTACCAGAAACTGTTTTGAATGTACTGCAGTCCCTCATAAAGCTCATTGCTATTTTTGGACAAAAAATATGTTTTAGAGCCTTAGAAGCAAAAATAGTGGCTAAAGAAGCTCAATTTTTTATTTGAGCTATTCCTAGAACTGCAAGATATATAAACTTACCCAGACAAAGCTTTAAGAAATATCATTGACTAACACTTTTTAGGTTTAGCTGAGTTTAATTAAGTCAGATGACTGGTCATTCTCTGAGAGCAGTGAAGCAGGAATTCACAGAAGACCCCCCTGTTTTGAACAGAGCACTGTATGAGTTACAGGATGGCAACAACACACGCACCCCACAGGCAAACGAAAACACCACTGCCACTGTGACACCAACTCTGCTGCGATAACTGCACGGTCCCTCTCACTTATCTGGAAATTTGCACTTTAATAAGGTGCTGATGAGCACTCATGGACACTCAGAGGCAGCTGCCATAAATATGGGTAAAAATAAGCTGTCTTTTTTTCTCTCTGAGCCAAAAACTTAGTTCCTGTTGGTCCCTGTGGGGTCTGGATCTGGAGGACACAGCCAATATCTCTGTACCAGTCTAATGTCCTGCAAGAAAGAAGAGAACAGAGGCTGTAGGAAATCTCTACGGGCTCCAAAGGTTAGATGCATGCAATAGACTTCTTTGTCACTGCCATAATAAATTACAGACTACATTCTCCTTGCACTGATGAAGAGGATTTATTTTTTAATTTATTACTTTTGGACATTTTTATTTTACTGTAACAAATCATTCCAAGGCAGGCATGGTAAGGACAATCTGCTGGGCAATTTCTGCCTTTCACAGGACTGTTTGGGAAAGGCTTGCACAAGAGTTTCCAGTTTAGCATGATCAAGCATTCAGATCAAATTTAAAGATGAATTGTTTTCATATCACACAAGCCTTTTGAAGAAAGCTTGCTATAAAAAGATTGACTGATGTGATCACACCTAGGCAGCACCTCCATGTTCCCACTTAGCACTACAGGTACAGTTCCAGTAGGCACAAGAAGGGATAGCAAATTAAATTTATGGGATAAACCTTGCTTTGCTACCTCAGTTCTCACCATTACAATCCTCCAGGCCTCCACCACAAGCCTTTGGAAAGGAACCTGGGCCATATATATGTGCCAGGGTCTACTCCCCACGTCAGAAACATTATTTTGGAAAACCCAACCAAAAAAACCCAGAGAAAGCCAGATGGGAACCCCACCTGATTGCACAGGTCAGCCATCCTCAACAGAATCTCCTCTTACACATTCATCTCCCATAAGCAGATGGAAAATGACAAGGATAGCCAAATGTGGCTTTGACAGTGCAAGAGCTTATTAGAAGTGATGGGGAGGTTACAAAGAAAACCACCTTATTAAAAAGAAAGGACAAGTCCTTTTGGGAGCCTGGCACTGCTCCTAATTCATCAGCACATTTCCTCTTTCTAAAGCAAACCCACCCCAGCACTCCTCAATGAGACACAGTGAGCAGCAATGGCAAAAGTCTGCTGGATTCATTGCCTGAAGGTGGGAATGAGTATCTCATCCTGAGGCTGGCACTACATGGGCCATTAGGGGAATGAATCTCTGGGTAAACTGCAGCCTGACCCAGAAAACACCTGCTCCAGGGACCACGACACCAGCAATCAGGTGGCAGGAGGGATGGGAAGATCACCGTGCCCTGTCCTCACTGGGTGTGGCTGGAGAAGCACCGAGTCCAACCCCTCAGACAGCGCTGCAGCCCCAGCAGCAGAAATGGGAGCATAAATAGCATCATGGCAGGCTGGAGGAAAAGTGCATAAACTGTTTGATACTTCCCCACAGACAGGCTGTGACCAGCTTGGATTGCTAACATGATCTCCAGAACATTTTTGAACTGAGTCAAAGTAACCTTACATCTGAGCAGGGTGAGAAAGAGGAATCTTCCTCAGCACTCAAGGCCAAGCCTGCCTATGCCTGGCTGCTGATCCCTGCCTCCTATATCCCTCCATGCCTGGGATGCCTACATGGCTGATGGCAATCCTCAGACTTTCCAAAATGAGACCCAGCCAAGCACATTTCCACTGCCTGGCCACCAGTGAGGGCTCACTCTTCAGCCTTCACGGTGCCAAAATCCAACAATCCTGCCAAGCAATTTCTCACTTCCCAGAAATTTCAAAGCACTTTAATTAAATTCTGCAAAAAAATCGCCTTGGAAATCCCTTGTGGTATCCTTGAACAGGATCAGTATTAAAAGGCTGCTATTTTATCTCCTCATTTGCCTGCATTTTTGCTAGCCCGAGTTGGACACCTCCATTCCATATCTGCTTCCAGCCAGATATGGAATGAAGCAGCAGCCCAAAGATTTAGTAGAGCTCTTGATTACTGCTGCTGGTGCTGTAACACCTCAACCATTTCATCAGCTGTGTTTCAATAATTGCTTTTCAATAACTTTTATCTTTTCCTCCTAAGTCTACACTGGGTTTTATTATTTCTTTCTAGTCTCATAAGCTGCCACAGGCTAAATACCTTCCACTCAGAATCAGGCTATAGATCACACAGCAGAGTTACCAGCAGTTATCAGATGAGGCACTTGATCAGCTGAACACTGCTCTAACATATGCTCTCTGACAGATTAGCCACCATAAATTTTAATCACTCGGAATTATAATCATGTGAAGTTGGCCTTGAGCTGTGGCTGTGCCCTGGGAAGGGATGTCTTAAAGCACTGTTTGAATGGTGTACATGTTTCAGGAGGGCCTTTTGGAAACACAGGAATTACAGCCTTTATCTAAATTCAAAGATGCAATTTCCCAGGTAGGAAGGGGAGGGGCAGGGAGAGGATTTGCCATATAAAATGCAGATTAAGCATGTAATGCAAGCAAGCTCAGCACAAAGTCCTGTGGTGCCAGCCAGTCCTGTGGTACACACCAGCAAAGGGATTGAGAGTTTTGTCCCATCCAGCCACAAGATTCAAGCCTGTTCCAAAACTAATTTACAGCTTTTAATCAAATGAAGAAGCTCCATTTCATTCAGTCCTTGCCTCAACCATTGCAGTAATTTAACACGTTGGGTTTTTTAAAAAACGAATCATACATTCCAATTAAAGGGTACTTGGGATTGTTCCAGGGGCTTCTGCTGGGTGTTGCTCAGGTGAGGAATCTCTGTCAACACCAGAACAACACTGATCCTTGAAGCCCCAAAACACAACAGTTGGGTCCCTGCCCGGGTACCAGGACCTGACCTTTCCATAGGAGCACTGCCAACAGGATCCTGAGAAGATCCATAGGTGTAGGCTGTGCAAATATTTCCAGCCCCTGTGCAGCTGCCAGAAGCAGCATTACTCACCCTCTGGTTAAATTACAATATTGTTTTACCTCACAGTACTGTTTGAGAGCTCACAGGAACCTTTGGCAGATGGCCACTTTGCATTTCTTCAGTGTCCTAAAAATGAAATCCATCTGTTTGCTCTTGCTTCAGGCATAATCTCAGCAGTTTTAATCTCTGTTCCTCTCTCTGGCATTTACATAAACACACTTTCAAAAAACATCAGAGTTTAGTCTCAGGACATTATATTCAGAGCTTCCAACTCAGTAGGAAGAATTATACCTTCAAGAATATAGAGACCAGTAAACCTCTAAGGAGCCTGTATCACATTATTAACTGCTACATAAACCTTACATTGCTCTCAAGTTACCTGAAAGCATCTTAAAACCTGGTGTCCTTTATGAAGTGTGCTCTGTCTTTTAATAACTGTGCCACAGCCAACTGGATTATTGGGCCTTTCCCAGCCCTCTGCCAGGGAAAACCTCCTGGCAAGGGAAAGCAAAGCAATGGGATGTTTGGTAGCCCAGCAGGAGATGTCCAGGAGCAGTGCTGGGATAAGCAGGTTTCCATCACTCCTCCTGGGACATCTTGAACTCAGCCCCTCAGATCAAGAGGTTGATCTTTCAGACATCCTTTGAGCTGCAGAGAGGCAAGTTTCCAGACTTGAGAGTAACTGTAGGTGAGTCATTAGTCAAGTCCATAAAATGTCAGAATGCCCCAAATCTTCTTCAACAACAAAGTGCAAAAGTAAGCCCATTTCTGCAGAACACTTGTGCGTGCTTTTTATCTCACTTCTCTCCACATGTAGTTAGTCCAAGGGAAAATGTGGCAATCCTATCACAGTATCTCTTGGTTTAGGATGCATAACAGATTTCTAGTGCAGATGGGGCTTAGAGAAGATTCAAGGAGGCACAAGAAAATCATGCTCACAAGGCAGGGAAGGGCAAAAAGAGGATCAGACCACTGTGGGAGACTGTGCTCATGTCCTGTGACATCTGGATGAGAGGGCTCACCAGGAAGGGCTCTGGCCTGGTGCTGTGATGGTGCCCATGGTTGTGCCCATGGTTGTGCCTGTGTGGGCACTGACAGGGCTCCAGCTGTGCCAGGGGGATCCTGGACCAAATACAGTGGTCCCCCTAAAGTTTATAAAACCTAATAAAAACCTTAAAACCTTATAAATAATAAAGCCTAAAGTTTATACCAGTTTATGTGACTTCTTCCTGGGGTGGAAGTTCAGTTTCAGAGAGTATGTTCTGGGTTTGTTGAAGCATTCCCCACAACATAGTAGAGATGTTTATCTCTTCTGCTGGCCCCCTGCAGATGCTGTATAACCTGGTGAGCAGTGGCTGCTTACAAACACACTGTGCCAGTCACACACCTACAGACCCTCTTGCATTGCTGGTAGGAGGGTGCTGTGGCAGAGGAATGACAGGCTGCTTGCTTTTTGCAGGATTTCTGTTCAGTTCTGGTATCAGGCACCAAACCAAGGTAGCTCCATCCCTGCAGCCATGCTGACTACCAGCTGCACAGGTGGATTTACAGTAAATACAAAAATGTGGCCCCATATAGATGACATGCTAATTTCCATATTTAACTTTTATTAGGAAAACAAGATGAGGCAAAACAAGAGCTTGCCAGATGTAAACCTGTGGCTTTCTTCATCCTGGCCTGTTCTTTTGATTCCTGCCATGGCCCTGCCTTGGTCAGTTCCTGATGTGGCTTGTTCTCAGCCTCTCCCTTTCCCCAAAGCTCATCCACTCTGTGCAACACTCACCTGGTGTCAGTCTCCATTCCAAGGCTTAAATCACTAATAAAGTCAAATTCTTCTAAGAGTCTGCCTGCAAGTGGTGATCAGAGAGGCCCTGGGGAGGGCAGTGCTTTCAGGAGATGCTTGTATTTGTTTGAAGCAGATCCAAACCAGAGGAAGACTTAAATTCAGACTTTCTGTGCCCCAGAGGCACCACAGGGTTACCAGCCAGCATGGGACAGTGCTGCTATGTCTCCTGTTCTTTCCTCCAGCCCTGCACTATTTCGATTGAAGGAAAAAGCATTTTCTAAGAGAAAGAATATGGAGATGCTGAGTTTAGCAGAGCTCTTGTGCTCTGACAGGGAGGCTGTGTCTTGCCACTTTCCTGGGAAGTTTTACCAGGGTTGAGTGGAAAAGTTTTCTAGTCATATTGCATTTGAGACTTGGAAAATGTTCTATATTCCAGCACCAAAGACAATCAAAAACTTCTGTGAACTGTCAATGTCAACTGTGAAATGTCAAGAATCCTCTTGCAGCCTGGGACTGATTCATTCAAACTGGAGCCCTAAAAAATTACTGAACATTTTGACTTTGACCTTGAAAGTATTCCTTTTTTTACTTCAAAAGTCAAAACATTATTATTTCCATTACTTCAGAACAACTCTTTTTAATTTAAAGAGCTTCCATTTTCCCCACTCTCTGTCCCAACATCTGAATGATAAAGAAATTTAGGAAATGCCTATAATCTGAATAGCTCACAACCTTTATTTTTAGTTCACAGAGATTACACATCCTTCACATTAATGAATGTTCTATGTTTTACTTCAGTTCATATATTTTCCTCTCTTAGTGAGTAACAGACCTCTCAGAAATCAACACATCTTGTTAGGAAAAAGACAAAATGCCTATTAAATTATCAAGTGCATTTCTCATCAGAGTGCAGCCATCATTTTCTGCAGAGAAGCACTATAGCTTAATTGACTTTCTAGAAAAAGCAGTGTTTAGGCAGATGGTACTGAGAATCATCTGAGTGTCATTTTTTGAATTGCCTTGGTTAAGTGGTGGGGACATTTGGGAAACAGAAGGCAGGGGTGGGCACTGCAGCTCGGGACACACATCCCCCTGTGGCCACTGCGGGAGGCACTGGCACCACACCCAGATTCCCCTGGCAAAGCGCCTGAAAGCAGCTGGCTGGAGGTCACTGGTTTGGGCAGTGAGTGTCACAGAGGCTTTGTGTCTGGGCTCAGGTGCCCACAGTGTGGCACACAGCTGGGCAAAGAGCAGGGACTGATGTGTGATGCAGGGGCAGCCGGGTCTTTGATTAAAAATGGTTAGTGAACCTTTCCAGAAAAAGAGAAACAAACCTGAAAATAAATATACTTCCATTCAGCTATTAAATAATAAAAAAAAATTCTATGAGAATAGGTTCCTATGGGTACAAGGTGGTATAGAGCTGGCAAGCTGTAACTGAGCCAGATGAGCACCCCTGAGCACCTGCCTGTCCAGCTTGGAGCAGGGCACTCAGAACTTTGGATGTTAGTGCAGGGACAAAATGTCCCCTTGAGGATGTTGGGTGTCCCTCTGTCACCATGCAGAAATATTAGAAGCATTTCCCAGCAAAGGACAACCTCTTTACTGCTTGTTCATCTCAAAACTGAAGATGCTGCAGAGGTAAATTAAGCTTCAAGGCAGTAGAGTTAAAATAGAAATCCTATTACTGAACTTTCCAAGGCCCATTCCTAAAGTTAACATCAATACTCTGCTCATTAACAGGCTTCTGTGGAAACAAAGCCCACTTGCTTAAATTCTTCTGAATTTCATTCTCATTATTTTGGTTCTGCATTCAAATTATGTATTAAGTAGAAATAAAAATAAATCCTGGACAGTTTTAGGCTTGTGATCTTTGGAGAAATGTTGATATTGGTGATCATCTCCAGAACATTTTTACTATCATTAAAAAAATGGAAAATGTTCCTTCAAGTTACAAATCTATTAAGAAGCTTTTCAGAGCAGGAAAGATCTCTACCTATAAATTATTTAGACTTAGTCTTGCTGGGAAATTGAGCAGTAGAATCAATGGCAAGCACAGAGAAGCAAGAATATTTTAGCATCATGGGCCATCCTGCTCTTTTCCTGCCATGTTTCACTGCTGAAGCTGTCAGGAGAGCCTGTCAAAAAGCTAAACACATTGCTTAGGACTGTCTCCCTGCAAAGCAGAGAGGAAATCCTGTAAATGGGATTTTAAGAGCAGTTGGAGTCAGACTGCAGCTGCTGAAACATTTTTCTGGCAATGAGACAGCTTCAGTGAGTATCAGGATATGCACCCAGCCAGCACAGGAGCTTAAGCTGGGAGCTGGTACTGGAGGCCTGGCTACTGGGACAAGACAACTGGTTGCTCATCTGGTTGCCAAACCACCCAAGAGCTTTTATGATGTGCCAAACAAAGCTTTTAGAGCTGCTCTGGGAGCAAAATGGAGAGGAGCCTGGAAATTACTTCCAAAATCTGCCTTCCCAGTGCAATCCACAGCAGCTCTGACTACTCTAAAACAAGTCTGCTCAGGTGAACGCCAACGTGCCTTTGCAGTACAAAAGCTCAGCCTACCTGGTTTGCAAGTTAAGGGCCCAGGACAGATTATTTCAGGATAGATGTGCCCTAAGTGTTAATATCTGGGCAAACCCAGGGCATTGCAGCCAAGTCTTGTGGGTGGATGCCAAGAAGGAATAGCAGGGGCAATGCAAGGCTGCCCTGGCTGGAGCAGCAGCCAGCTGGGTCCCACTGGGCTCTGCTGGGATGGAGTGAACAGGACTGGTGCCACACACCACTGGTGTCACACACCCTTCCCCGCAGGTGGAGAGTGCACCATGGCAGGGAAGCAGTGCAGAAGTTCCACCATTGAAAAAGCCTCCCTCCCTCTGTAAATCTGCCTGGGCTGTGGTGGAAGACCAGAGGTGTTAAAGAGAAGCACAGAAGGTTCATGACACTTTTCTCTTAAGCTAGCTTTGCCCTGACTATTGGGGATGCTTGCAGTGATCATGTCAGTGATCATGGGCTCTTGGATGGAGGTTGCAAGGACCTGACATCCAGGCTGCTTTCCTCGTCCCAACCCCCAGCAGGTAACACTTGCCAAACAGGGCTTTCCTCAAAGAGGAGCTCTCCCCATCTGTGCCAGCAGTAACAAAACACAGGAGAAGCACCATCTGTTCATCTAATGGGTACCAGTGGTATTAATCCTTGTCACAGCAATTACAGACTTTAATAAATACATAGAAATATTTTTTCTAAATATGGGGAATTGGCCTAACCACAGAATTGTTATTCCAGCAGGGTTTATTGTTGTTTATATTGCACTAACAGCCTGCCTTTGTAACAAACATCCCAGGCTGGTACAAGAATGTTGAGTCCTGTAATAAATCCTTGGTGCTCGGACGCCCATTCCTCACTCTGTGCCCGGTGAAAGTGGGAATGTGAGACTTGGTGGAGGTGGCTCCTGCCCCAAGCATCCCCAGCAGCAGCCTGGAGAGGAGACAGCCCTCTCCAGAACCTTTCCCCCATGGCTTTACAGGCACAGGCTGGGGCTCACATGCGCCTCGTATATCCTTGGCCTTGCATGCACAGCCTTCTCCAGCACCACCTTCTTTGCTTGACCCCAGCACTCCCATCAAAGAGAATTTGGATTGTCTTCTAGTTTTACAATTGTCACAAGTGCCCTATGGACTGTAGCTATTTTGAAGTAGAGAAAAATACAGTCCCATCCTCAGCTCTCAGCATCCAGTCTCACTGGCCAGCCAGGAAGCAGGACAAGGTCTGTCCTGTGGCCTTATTGCTCTCTGGAGTTTCTACTCACTGATTTTTGACTCCCTAGAGCTGGCTGTAAGACAAGCACTGTTTTAATGGAACTTTTCCTGGCAACAGTGATTTGCCCTAAGCAGGGATGTGGGATTAATAACCTTGCCTTGCTTCCTGAGAGGAAGAAAAACCACACACCAGAGGTGGGCTTGGGTGGCATGAAGAACATCAGGCAGGTTGAGAATGTCACCTCCAAGCATTCCATAGTTCAGAGCAAGTGTGGAACATTACTGAAAGGAAATTTGGGTCCCTGCACCCAAAGCCAAGAGCCATGGGACCAGCTGTGAGTTCAGATACTTCTATTTTCCTTCCTTTGCTAACAGATGGTACCTGAGGCTCTTAAAATAAATAACATTTTGTTGCCTAAGCTATGAATGCTGGCATGAGCTTTCAGGTAAAAAGAAAATACCCATGTATAGGGCTGTGTTACGAGGATGCTTTTAAAGATGTTGGAATTACCAGGGAAAGGAAGGGCTCTAAGTGTTACCATCCCATTGACAGTAGCAGGGATTGCTGAATCGGGCTCTCTCATCTGACAAATGCTGAGCAGGGCTCCAGGAGTACATGGGGCTGTACCACCCAGCCTGCTCACTAATGACAGAGCCACCAGATCAGTGTGTGGGCACTGCCTCATTGCTGTTTTAGTCAATAAACCCCACTGGGTGAAATTACCAGCATGTTTATTACAAATAATATTTGACAGGATGAAATTAGCACATAGATGCTCTTATGTTGGTTAATGAGGTCTGAAATCTAATCGTATAAATCATCAACAACTGCCAGCTGGTGACAGACAGATGAAAAGTAGGGTGGTTATAACATATCCACATCACTGCAGTGACAAGGGTTTAAAATAGTAGCACACCTTTATGCAGGACATCACTGATTAGGAGACAAGTGGGTGAGTACCCTGGTTGCAGGGTTTCCTTTCAAGCAGTCATCATGCTGGGGAGCTGGGGTGCAGTTCAGGGCTGCTGAAGCGATCAAACCTTCCACTGCATCCAGGTGCAGCTTGCTGGGTCCTTCAGTCAGCTGTTGGGTGAGAAAGACCTGGTCATGTTGTCCCTCCAACAAAGAAGTTGCATCTGCTATGATAGAACAGGCTACATCTGAGTTTACAGATCTAATGAAAAGAGAAGTGTCCATGTGCTTTCCAATCCTGGCTGGTACCAGTGGAAATAGAGGCAAATCATGGCCAGTCTGAAACTGTTGAACATTTGTAAGAAATGCATGCTTTAATTTGCAGATTTAGCATCCAACAGAATCCCACATTCTCACGATTTAGAAAGCAGTCAGGCTTTCTAAATGTACATCTATTCTTATTCAAGGTCTACAGCAAACAGCACAAGAGTGAGTAAATTACTTTATTACTGCAATTCACATTTACTGTCCAGCATTTTTTATTTAGGAAGTAAATCTACTTGAAAGGCCACCACAAGTAGGAGAACAGGAAGCAAGAGTGTATGTGAGGCATCAAAACCACTCCCCACCTCCCGTGCACAGCTGAGTCACAGCTGCAAGCACATCTCTGCACACAGTTCTCTTCATAGCTGGGCTTGTTTATGGGCACACACCTCTCCTGCTTTAGTACCCAATTCACAACATATTCAGTATTGGGAACAAATGCCAGGACTCTACTTATTTATTTTCAACCTCCAATCATCCCCTGGGGTTGTAACTGACTGGTCTAGACAGCCCCTTCCCACCTGCCCCTCCTAGCAAGCATTGCAATCTTTGCATAAAGGGTAAATAAGCACATCCTAACCTGTTCTGTGACTTAGACAAGCACTCTCCAGAAAAGCAGAATATTCTTCCCCGTAGGCTGAATTCCGGAAGAGAAGTATATTGTAAACATTTAATATATGACTAAATACTGTGCAAAAATTATAGCCTTAAATATTTACTCACTGCTGCTTGCCCTGTGCTTTAAAATATCCTATGATGGAGTTATAAAATATCCATACATGTTTAAGCTTTCTCCTATTTTGTAACCCACTGCAATCTGCTGCATCACTGGTGGTTTCATTTCAATTTTAACAGTGCCCATTTGGTTTTCCCACCCATGCAAATGTGCTGCTAACACTTCACCTCACCCCTGTCATTTCAGTGTTTAATAGCATCCTACAACAGTGTAAGATTTGCTGTGGAGAAGGAGCTGGAGTTGTTTATCCTGGAGAAAAGGAAGCTCGGGGGGGACCTTTCTGCTCTCCACAGCTACCCAAAAGGATGGTGTAACAAGGTGGGATCAGTCTCTTCTTGCAAGTAGCAATCAGTAGGGCAAGAGGAAATAGCCTCAAGCTGTGTCAGGGAAGGTTTGGATTGAATATTAGGAAGAAATTGTTCACAGAAAGGGTTATCAAGCACTGGAACAGGCTGCTGAGGGCGGGGGTGGGCTCACCATCCCTGGAGGGGTTTAAAGCACATGTGGATGTCGTACCTGGGGACATGGTTTAGTGGTGGCCTTGGCAGTGCTGGGTTGATGTTTGGACTCGATGATCATTTCCAGTCTAAATGAGTCTATGAGTTTTGACAACAACAAGTTCAATATTTACATATTTCTTATATTTTCCTCAGTTCTTTGGAATTTCAAGTCATGTCAGCCTCCCACTGGGGATCAGACCCTCTAGGCTGGATGCTGCAAGTATTTCCCTTAGAATCAAACAGGAAATGTAGCAGAATATGTGTGAATTACTCATATTCACCAAGGAAATAACTGTGCTCTGAAAATTTGGGATGAAGAAATACCTCATCTAATAAACAGTGCTCATTTCTGCAAAAAAAGAATAGCTCACTGATGCATTGCATTATTTTAGCATAAGGTTACATATGCTATCCCCATTTTATGAGAAAGAAACATAATTTAGGATCTCCAAGAACCAGCACATTACAGCGACACCTGTGAATATTCCTCCTACTCTATGAACTGGGAATTAGCTCAGAAAGAAACCAGACTTCATCACATGTGTAAGAGACTTTGCCCGTACTCTGGGTATTTTTTGAAGCATGTTTTCTTGCACGCTGCTCACTGGAAAGATTTGTAGATGACTATTATATTGCCCAGGGAAAAATGAGGTCCATGGAAAGCCAGTATGAGAACCTGGAAATAGTCAATGGCAACATGAGAGGCAAAGCAGGAAGCTCCCTTACTTGTCATTAATAGGAATAAAGAAACTTAATTAGTACCAGCAGTTACAGTGATCCTCAGAGGCTTTGACCCTGGAGCTGATCTTAAATGTACAACTGCTTATCACACACCAACAAACAGGGACAAGCTGATCAGGCTTCTCACATGAACTACCACAAGGAACAAGAAACCCAAGAAAAAACCAGAAATATGTGACACATGTAAAGCCACTGCTAAAGTGCAGAGGCTGAAGTGGGCCGAGCTGCAGGGGATCTCAGCGGGTCAGTCTCAGCTGGTGCAACCCTGCATTTGGTAAGCCCCTGGGAAAGAATTGGTGTGGGAGAGGTTTGACAGAGAAAGCGTGTGTTCTGACAAGTTCCCTTTGAGGAAACATGGCTCTCAGGGATTTGGGACATAAGCAGGATCTAACTTAGGATGCCAGGAAATGCCTGGACTCCTCGTGGTAAATGAACTGTCAGCAGTAACAGGAAACAACTTTGAAAAAGCTGGGCACTAATTCCAAGTATGAGGCACAGAGCAAAGAGTGATCTGGTTGCATGTCTTTTTATGTTTCAATATCAAACTGCCTTTCAGCCCACAAACAACAATAGATTTTGCTCAGTTGCTTGCTCTGCTGATATAACCTTATCACTCCCAACACATAAAGTGCAGTGATGGCTTTGCTGCTGCAGTCACTATCCTTTACAGACATACTTACATGCTGTCACATATAGGTAAAACCTTACAAACATGTAAACATGGTTAGAGAGAAAAGTTTTGATAAACATCTACACTAGCCATTACCAACCAATGAAATGAGTTACAAGGAGCTGCTGAGCAATTGGAATTAAACATGGTGCCTTCTGATAACCATATAAATATAAGGTGTGTGTAACAAAAATTCGAGTTTTGCCGATTGAACTTTGAAGTGTTGTGTCCGTCTTTGTCCGTCCCCAGGGTGACAATATGCTATAAGATTAATCTGCAAACATTCATTGGGAGTCTCTTATGCAAATAACCCACTTTTTGTAGTCATTCCGTGAAAAAGATTACATTTGCAGAAGGATATGGGGCTTTAAAACGTTGTCACATCTTGCAGTCTATGAATGTAATGCATTTCTAAGTCTGCCTTGTCATAGGAAGCAGACACACAATTCAAAAAAACAGCAGCCTGCCTCTCTTGGTTTTAGAGGTAACAAAAAATAGAACTTTCCTTGAATGTAAGAGTGGGGAGGAGAACAATTCTGCTCAAATCACTGTTACTGTGCACACAGTAATGCTAATGAATGGCAGCTGCACTTCTAATAAAGGTGTACCCTGACTTACTAAACAGAGCCCTGCAGTGATCACCCGGCTGGCACAGAGAGGATTCTTGCTTGGCATGTGGAATGTGGGAGAGGACTCACTTCCCACCCTGCAAAGAGAGTCCTTGGGGTCTGGAAGGCACAGCCTCAATTGTTGGGATGCCACTACTGCAGCAGGCGCCGTGGTTGCCAGTGATCCTCTCTCTCTCCTCCAGTGCTTGGGAGGGGTTCTGACATCCCTGGTCCCTACAGAAGTCTGGGATTCAATTCCTCCTTCTGGCCTTCACAGGGCTTTCTGTGGGTCCCATCCCCCAGAACTGACCACTGCTGTTTTGCAAAAGCCACACCTTTAAGTATTTGATCACCTTAAAAAAGCCTCAAGACTCCAGAAATGCTCAAAACTGCAATAACTGCCTCTGCTAGCAGTGAAAAAGCAATTACTCAAACCAACTGATGAAAGAATATTCAAGCTGAATATTTAAGGAGTTTCAGAGGCTTATCAGGGATCTCAATTTTGTGATTTGTTTTCAAATTTCCTCCGTAAGTCATATGTCAAAAAAAGAATGCAAATAAACAATGAAAAAGATATTGTAAATATTATTTCAGTCAGTGGTAAAATGAAACAATGCAGTGGAAGATTATTTTCCCCTCTGCACGTGCTGAGTGATGACACAAATACTCATTTCAAAAGATGCAAAAGGCATCGTGCCCCAAAAGATGGAGCATGATTACAAGCTTAATGTGTTGTTTAACTTGATAAAGTGCCAGTTTCTAAATAAAAACTGTGCTTTAAATATTTAATCAAATTTTGAACAGTCTTCCATTTTTTTCTCTTGGCTAAAAAAAGACACCAAAAAATAGTATTTTTCTTTAAGCATCCAAAAATAATGATAGAGAAATTAAGCCGGAGAAGGAAGATTTAGGTAAATTTGAATCTATTTAAGTTCCTTCTAATCAAAGCAGTGAAGCTTCAGTGCAGATCCCAGCCCCTTGTCAAACACATCACCCAACCAAGATTTGCCTGCGCCTTTTGACTTTGCAGTGGTTTACACACCCACAAGTGGACACAAGGAGGGGGGACTTTTTCCCTTGCATCCCCATGGCTCCAGTGCCTCACACCAAGCTGTGTGGTACCACCACCACAGCCTGGAGTCCTCTCACCACACATGCCCAGAGAATTGAGAGCCCTGGCATGAGGCTGGCAAGAGAACATGCCAAACACACTGTGCATTAACCTCACCAGCAGGGACCCTTTGCCTCTCATCAAACCTTTTGCATTGCTGCCCTCTCCCACCTGCTTTAGTCTCCATCAATATTTTAGTCACTTCCTACCTGCAGCCCCTGAGCAGTTCAGGACATCCCCTGGTTGTCTTCCCTTCTGCTACATGGACTTGAAAAACCTATATATTTCCATCAAAGGATACAGCAAACATTTAAAAGAACTAGGAAGGGGATGTCAAGCAGTCCTGTTGGAATCCAGGCCAAGGCCATTGTCTGCTATTTTGCCACGCTGAATATGACAAGGCAAAAGAAGGATGAAAATAGGTTCTGAGGGCCCCTCTGAGCCAGAGGGATCCCCAGCCTGCCCCTGAAGGATCAGGGTGCCCTGACACTGTGGGAGCAGTGAGCTGGTGGCACAGGAATCCTGGTGGCTTTAGCTTTAAGCCCACGAGGGCTGGATCACCCACATCGAACTGTCACACTCACAGTGTCACTGTTGTCCCCTGGCAGGCTCTGGCCAAGGACCAGAGCACATCACAGGAGTCCAGCTCCAAACACCCAAGAGGCTTTTTCCTTTCCATGAGCCCTCTGCAGTTGTCATCTCCCATGAGAGAGAAAAGTTGCTGTCCCTTTTTTTGCCAAGGCCATAGCACTGGACTCTGAAAGAAGGAAATGTCTTTGTGGCCAGAGGTTTTATATCCCAATGACACACGGCTCCCTGAGTGCAGCAAGCCAGTGTCACCTGGCTCCAGCCCCAGCCCCTGGTGGAGCAGAGATGGGAACAGCCCCTTCAGCAGGCACAGGGCTCAGCTCCTTGCAGAAATGGGTCTTAGGCAGCTGGGAACAAATTAACATTCAAGTGAGTCTGTTTGGATAACAGAAAAAGCAAAACTCCGCATGGCAAGTGATCCCTTTTAGAGCAGCATTACAAGCCTGGCAGTTGTCCAACTGGCACAGTAGCTCTGAAACAGTGAGCACACACCATTTAGCTGGTGATGTGTAAAGGGCACCTCTTAACCATTTCTGCCTTGAAAACTGCTTTGTGAAATTTTTGAACTTGGGTTCTATTCATACATCACCCAAATCAGCTGTGTATCATTCAGCACAGCTGTTAGTTCCAGGCCCTACATAAATCTAGCATTGGTGTCACTCACCAGCAGTAACAACTTTTTTCAATTTGCCTGTTTTCCCTTATTTTTGGCACAGATGGCTGGGTGATGAAGTCATGGATACTTCCTAAAGTGACTGTTTTTACACCCTTCATTGTTTTAGCTATCAGAAGCTCACTGTGTTTGGAACTATAAAATCCACTGCATCCCCAGCTATAGTTTAAACTTCCCTAAAAGCTCCCTTTTGCAATCCCTTTTTCCTTTATGCCCTCACTGGATCAAACTTCACAGCCAGCTGTCCAAGGTGTGCTTCCATTTGTTTTATCACAGAATATTTTGTGTGCTCCTTTGTTTTATCACAGAATATTTTAGCCAAGCCAGAGGTACCTCACAGCCCAGTCTGACTTTTCTAGAAGGGACCTGTTGGGATCATGTGTCTCCTCCACTGAGCATCATGGGAACAAAGGGGCAAATCCAGATGGAAGAATCCTCAAAGCAGCTGCCTGGAAGCTGTGTCTGCCTTCTCAGGTGCCAGGGCACTGGCCATGCCCCTTGTGAAGAGAGCAAACATTCATGCTGATGCAACCCCACAAGCGCACCCTGCCATTTAGAGAGGAATGGGAAAGAACTGATATGCATAGGCAGGGATATCAGTCACCCACACAGGCATAAGTAAAACACAGTCACAGGGAGTAGCTCTGGAGACTTCCAACCCCTGCTATACTGACAGAGGGAACCACCATATTCAGAAAGGCTTCTGCAAGCCAAGGAACTCCAAACAATGAAAGCAGAAACATGTTCTTCTGTAGGTCAGCTTATACCCACCATACTCACTCCACTGATACCAGCGAGGTTTCCTGCAGGATAAATACCTCATCAGCAATGAGATAGAAAAAAGAAAATCTGCCCTTCGTAGGGTTTTTGCCGCTGTTCGTCTTGCTGGGATTTTTTTACTTCTGATCTCATTATTTCTATTCTGGAACTCATTACTTTCACTTGGTCTGAAGCTATTCTGACAACACCAATTTACAAGATTAAAAATTTAATGTTAAAAAAAGCCTCAAAACTAAAAACTAGCAATCTGAACAAGAAAGGTCTAACGAAGTAACTACATGCAAACTAGAAGATTGCATAGGTAGCTGACAGGGAGAGAGAACATTAAGAAAAGAAGCAGTAACAGGAAAAGCTGCTTTGGTAACTTTGGTAAGGTGGGAAAATGGAAAACTTTTTGCCTGATATGTATTTAGAGGCCAAATGTACAGGACAGGTTTTAGAACATGAGGATTTTGCCCCGGCATGGGTGAGGCCCATAAGAAAACCCCACTTCAAGATCTGACTTTGTGAACACAATTTCTGCAGCAAATCCTCAATGTTCCTTGCCTAGTCTAAGTCACCAAGAGCCAGGTGGTGGGAGGGATGAGACTACTCCAGGCATTGCATGGAAGGGCATCCAGTCAGCCTGGACACACACCCTCCCTTCAGCCTTGCAGCACATCAGGATGTTTTTGATGCCTCCTCCTGCCCAAAGTGTTTTTGAAGTGTTTGATGCTTCCCAAAGCCACTTCCAGGGACTGACTGAGCACAGCTCAGCTCAAGACTGACTTATAGATGGTTTTCCCTTGTGACTGGATTCATGTTTGAATTTCACTAAAAACCTGCAGTTCTGCACAGCCCTTTGTGGGATCAGTGCCTCAAGCCATTCTGGTCATTTTGAGATGGTTGAGCCCACCAGGGTTGTGGCTTTTCATGCCATATCATTGCTGCATGCCACATTCACCCCAAAAAGCAGCTGGGTTTGCAGAGTTCAGCCCCCCTCACCACCAAAGGACACAGACTCAGCTAATGCTGCAGCTTCTTCTGCAGACCACTTTCCCCAGACAGACTGACAGACAGCAGCTGCTCAGCTCTGTGCAGAGGAACCCTGTTCTTTTTACTCTTTAACCTTTTACTCTTTCTTTCTGCAATGTTATTGCAGCAGTCTAGGTTTCCTTCCCAGATCCAAATGAACTGAGCACATGCAGGAGAATGTCTCACCTGCAGGACTCCATTTGTTTTACTCAGAAGATGAAATATCAAAGCTACCTCATTGTGCTGCCTGACCAAGGCTCATGAGAGCACGTCAAGAGCAGCCAGGGTCACTTGTGTTTGTAGCCATTCAAGATGAGGGGAAAAGTCTATTACAAGAGCTATTTAGGAGTCCATTCAGAGCACAGAGGAGAGGGGACACCCAGGGTGGTGACAGCAAGGGGACACACAGATCTGCTTGGACACACGACCAATGCAGAAGCCACTCTGCTGTCCTGGGGAAGACTGGGCTCCCCAGGAGGGCTGCCTGCACAGCCTGATTCCATGCTGCACCACCTCCCTGAGCTGGATTTTCTCCTGGGAGCATATTTGAAGTTATTTAGCATCAAAAGTAAAAAATAATAGACAAAAACATCAAGAAATGCAAGACAAAATTAGCTAGGATAAAACCTGTGTGATGGGTGGCATTATAAATGCCTAGGAATAATCACAGCCCACCCAAGATTATTTTCAAAGGAAAGTAGCTCAGCTTTGATGCCTTTGGAGTCCAAGGACTTTGGCTTTTTGCTTAAACTCCTTGCATTGTGTTTCATGTTTTCTCAGGGGAAAACACAGGCATCAGAAAAACACCCTTAAGTAGGCTGCAGCTGAAGAAATGGCTTCATCTCTTGTGAAGAGATAAGAAGTGCTTTGCTTTTCAAGAGGTTGAAGTAAACAAAAATCAGCAATCAAGGGAATCAAAGTGCCCAAAGAGTCTTTGCTCACTGCTTGTCAGTGCTGAACAAGTTCTATTAAAACCAAAAAACCAAACCAAGCCACAACCCCAGAATCACAACAGATGTTCAGGCACTCATGCTTCCCTGTCTGGCTACAAGAGGAAGAAGTGACATAGCAAGAAGAGATGCTGAAGTGTACTTTTCTCCAGGAAAACAAAAATAAAAGCTCTGTGAGAGGCACACTGAAGACTTGCACCCTTTGAAGTGCAGTAGGGGCATTGCTTGTGCTCACCACTGAATCCCTGCTCCCCACGGTCCCCTGTGATGATGCATCAGGAGCCCCAGGGCTTTGCTTCCTGCTTTGAGGGCTGATGTTTGCCTCCATCCCCATGCAGCCCTGCTCCATCTGCCTCTTGCAGCACCCCTGTCAGCTGTGACCATTGCTCAACCCTTCTATCCTCCTCTCCAGGTGGTGGTGGAGTCCTGTTCCCAGCCTTCCAGGGTCACTGCATTCTCCCAGACCCTCTGATCATCCCCACAGCCCAGCCAGGGGCATGGCAGAGCCAACAGGGCCACAGGTGTCACCCTGCCCATAGAAGGCCCCATGAAGCACTTGGACCATTCCCTGCAGCTCTCCCATGAACTACTGGAATTAGGTTGGAGGCCATGCATGTGAGGGGACAGGGTGATGGCACTCAAGGGCTGGTTGGCAGCACTCAAACACTCAAGCAAGGAGCAGATGGTGTCTCTGAAAGCACCTCATGTACCTGGCCAGGAGCCAGAAACACACTGGCCACCACACCAACTTATCAGCAGCAGACAACTCAGCAAACAGCCTGCAGACAAGTTCTGCATTAATCAAAGAGCCTCAGACAGGGTGAGGAACCCCATCCATAAAGTACAGGGCAGTGAAATGCTCTTTCCTAGGCAAGGCAGGGATGCTGACAGCAGCAGAAGGCAGTGGGTGCAGCACAGCCCCAGGAGCAGCACGGCAGGAGGAGGCATCTCAGAGCCCTGCTTGCCACCCTCTGCTCCTGGCAGATGTGGACTCTGGTTGCTGAGCTCCAGCATTCATGTTTTAGCTTTGTATTTTCCTTAGGCTGGCCTTGTTCTTATTCCCCTCATGAAAACACAGCTCCAAGGTTTGTCCCATATCCCCATGGTGCTTCCACATCCCTAACAACTTCATATCCCCCTAGAGCCCTTAGCCACTGCTGCAGACTGCTTGTCATTGTGCCCAGCTGGTCCTGGAAAGCAGCAGATGGGCACAAACCCTCAGTGCTGGAGCAGAAAGGCTGCACAACAGGACAAGCCCTACTTCATTGCCCACCACAGGATCTGCCTCCTCATCTTCAGGCAATGTGGATTTCAGGTTTCTGCAATAGTCCGATGGACTTTGATGCTTTTTATGATCAAATGCATGTGTCAAGCAGGGCCCTTCTAGATAAAGTGGTTTCAATGAAAAGGCTGTTTCTAGTCCTGTAAATGATGGCATTTTTTGAAATATAGGAAAGTCGTTAGCAAACAGTATCCAATCAGTATTTAATGAACCAGAATACAGGAAAACTGCCACCATAATTACCTGTCATGGTAATTTAACATTTTCTTTTATTAAGTGAATGAAAAATAAAGTGACCACAATTATCTGAGATTCTAAGTGAAGTCTCCCAGCCCTCCCACAGTTGCTTGACTATGTGACACTACAGTGATTCCTCCGACTGCACAGGTATAAGAGGAGGCCACCCTGGTTGCAGCACCATGTGCATTGCACAGGCAAACACAAAGGAGAGGCAGTTTTACCTACCACAGGATGTGGATACAGCTGTTTTGTAGGCAAGGACCAGATCTTGTCTTCACCAACATCAATGAGCTCCAGTGAAATGCCATCAGGCCTAACCTGGTGTCAGCCAGAAGAAAAAGAGCAGGTTCATTAGTTACACATGCTCAGTGCCAGTCCCCTGGGTGGCACTGGGTGGCTCAGAAACACTGGAAAGCCCCCAAAATACCCAGAGGAACAAGGACATCCCCTTCCAGCATCATGCCACTCTGCTAAGCTGGGAAGGGGTCAGCAAAGGGAATCTCCTGTTGGGTTGTGGTACCTGTGATATGACATAAATTAAAGGTGACTGCACTGCTGCCTCCCAAGAGTGCCACCATGGCCATCAAAGTTGTGCTGCTGCAGCCAGGAGGGCACTGAAACGCTTCAGACTTCTGCTCTGCAGTGAAGTCTGTAAACCCAGTGACCTGACACTGCTTGACAGACAGAGGAGAAGACATCCAGCATATTGAAGCTGTTAGCAAGAGCCAGGGAACAACAAAGAGTGTCGTGCTATGAAATTAAATTGAAATGCAATAAAAGTCTCACATGGGAAAATATGCAGATCAACCTGAACTTTGTCACTTTGCTGAATTCCAGCACGTTTGGTGACAGGGATTGCTTTTCAACTGGAAAGTAACAGATTTTTCTCTCTGATGTTGCTGAAATCTGGACATAAAAAGCAGTTTTCTTAGGAAGTGACAGTAGAAATACAATAGAACTTCTAGAGGATGCTGCTTCCTTTCATTTAAAGGGATATTGGTTTTAAGGAGAATTGAAGTTTTAATCAAAGATCTTTCTTATGTTTGTCAAAAGCAGGGGAAAATGACAACTGCTTGTTGGCTGTTGGCTCGTGCTGAGCCAACCCTTTGAATATTATTCCAGTTGATTAAATTTGCATTGCTAATAGGGGAGAAGCCATATGCCTTGCACACCTGTAGAATACAGCTCTGGGTTTTGAAAGGTTATTAATGCACCATTGTGTTCTGGCAAGGAAGGATTTTATCAGAGCAGGATGAGGAGCTGCTGGGGGTGCAGAGAGTCCCCTGTCACTGCTCCCCTTCCATGCTGTGCATGTGCTCCCTACACAGCTCACCCCAGAGCTGGCTACACAAGTGTAGCACCAGGGGAGGGGAGAAACCTGCCTCTTCCTAGGCAAAACTCTTCAGCTTTAGCAGGGAAGTGTCTATCAGGGCAGCATGAAGTCTCACTTAGAAAAAAAAAAAAGAGCATGCAAGAGATTTAAATCTTACAGAATGGCTTATAAAGATACTGAAATTGGTGCTCTCTGTATGCCTTCAGCTGGATTTTAAATGTCTTGGGTAAAACTGAGGTGTTTCTTTTTCCTGTTGTCCAGTTAAGGAATTTGTCATCACTAGAGATTGCTGAAATTATTGCTTTCTCCTTCAGGTCATATTAAAAAAATTAAACAGACTACTCCTACTCCCCTTAAGACTTTGTAGAGGGATTTTATCCTGATTAAAGCATTAAAAATTAATGCCACTCAGAACAAGTCCCTTTGGATTCTACAGACTGCAGCTATTGCCTGTCTCCTCCAGGTATTTCAGTTGACATTATCTGTAATTAACATTACGTGTCTTAGCCAGTGGCTTTTTGACAGAGAATTTTCAGCAGTGTAAATGGGAGCCAGCTCTGCCTACTGTGAAAACCTGCCTCAAATGCCAGGCAGATCCAGTCTTGTCCCCTTCCTGGCATGCAGCTTTACTAGCAGTGAAATAAACACTATATTGAGACAATTTAGTGTGCATTTAACTTTCCAGGCTAAGGATCCTGGCAGGAATAATTTCTCAACCCTCACTCCCATCCCTGCCACATTCAGGCTCAGACACCATTTGCTTTTTCCACTTAAAAACTGTTGTATGGGGAGAGGAAAATGCATTCCAGGCAACTCAGCTGGGCTCACTCTGTGTTTGATACAGGTGGGGAAGTGTTTGGACTCAGGATGAAAAATGACTGCCAGGAACTCCCATCCACCACCAAAAGAGCTCTGTGCAAGCATTACTTACACCAGCTACCAACCCCACTAACCCAGCCTCAGTATTTGGGAATTACAAGTCTCATTCTCCCCTGAATTCCCAAGACTTTATTGGACTAATTGAGAACCCTTGAAGGACAGTCAGACAGAAGTTCTTCACAGCAGTGGTGCAGAGAGTGTGATAAAGGGACAGAAACATGGGCTGGGATGTGCATAGGCACATGTGTGCATCTCCTTCCTCCGTGGGTATCTTGGGACAGACAGAAGGAAACAGAAGCCTGAGTGCCCTTTTTCCTAAAGCACAATGATAATCCTGAACCAGCCAAGAGGAACCAGCCAGACAAACACTGCTTTTTGTGTAATACAGGAATACCTGTTGTTACAAGCTCAGGGATGTGTCCAGGCAGCAGAATCCAGAGCACAGCCAGGCAGTGCTGGAGAATGGAGGCAGTGGGTCCCCGCACAGTGCCTGGGAAGGAGCCCTGCAAGGCAGAGGGACATGGGGAGGCAGTTGCAGTGGCTGCAGGGGACACCTCTGGCCCAGCATTTGTGAAAATCAAATTTCCTGCAAGCACCCAAGAAAAACTTGGCCCTTGGGACTTTTAAAGACAAGAGAAGAGCTGTTGGCTACATTAATGTGTATGTTGCACTGCTTTGGTCCCCCTGCACTGGTTGGAGAGAGGCAGCATTGGCTGCATCTTCTTCTGATGCACAATACCTTTCCACCTGCATCCCTTTCTTGGTTTTAAAAACACATCTACATCAAGATGCTGCTTCTTATCATGATGCCTGGAATCACAGTTTGTGTTAAATAAAGGATTTTTTCAGAGCTAGCAAGAAAATTACTGCAGTCAGTTTGTCAGAAACTTTTGTTTGGGTTCATTAGCAAATTGCCTTTTTTAATTGCAAAATCATTTAGATTTGATAAAACTTGTTGTCAGTTTCCCAGGAATGTCTGAGGTGATAATTGCCATTTAAAAAATATTCTTCAGAGAAACTTTCATTTAAACTTATTCGTCAAATTATGAGGTGTTTTTAAAACCAAAACCTCCCTTTTTTTACATTTCCAAACAAAAAATATCTGGGATAGCAGACAGGATGAAGGAGGCAGTGGTGGCATGAAATGGCTTCAAAACTTTCCTGTTGTTGACCTTACACAAGGCAGAAATGTCAAACCCTCAAAACTGAGTTTGCCAAGAAATCAAACCACCCAAAGGAACCCATACTGATGCCTTAATGCCCATGCAGGGCTCACTGTAACATCAGCCATGGTCGAGATGTTGTTGGAAACCTGCTTTACCTGAAGTTCCAATGACTGCCACTCCGTGCAAGCAAGGTGCCTTCTCCTGTGACAGCCCACCCCAGCAGCCAGCAGGGCTCTGGAGTCTGGCATGGATGCACAAACTATTCCTGTTGCCTTTCCCAGAGCTGTGAAAGTGCCCGTGTGGTTGGAAAAGGCTGGTTCCAGCAAGGGCAGCTCTGCTCATAAGAAGGACACAGAGCACAGATTCCTGTGGCAGGCTTTTTCTAAGCTTCCAGTGTTTACTCCTTCCCAGACAAGAGAACAACAACCAAGGAAAGCAACAATTGCCACATAATTGCAATATTCTGAAGATAATCCACTTCCTTTGATAAAGGAGCATGCTACTAACAAATGTACAGGGGGAAGATTGAAATTAAGCTGCAAGGTAATGAAAAATGTGCAAGGAGTCAAACCAATTCCCAGCAGAACCACACAGCCTCTCCCAGGCTCAGCAGTGACATGCCACACGTGGGACAGCTCATTAAAAACACCCACGGTACAGAGCAGAGCCTGAGCCAGGGAGGGGAGCAGAAGCTCAGGGGAAGAGAGGAGGTCAAAGCCCTCCAAGGTGAGCCAAGGCAGCTGATGTGGTATGAGCTGGGGAAGCCATGGGCACAGTCAGCCTGAAGAGACAGCTAACACGGCACAAACACATCCTTTTAGAACAAAGACAGCTCCTCCCCAGCCTCACTGTGCACTAAGCTCAAGGATGTGGTGTGTCAGCACACAGAGCTCCACTCTCTGCTCTCTAACTTGGAAGGGGCCCTGAATGCTCTGTTTAAATTTAATTTATAGGCAAGAAACCCAAAGTTTCTTAAAAGAGCACATCAATAAATTAGCATCACATTTTGCTGCCTTGTCAAGGATTAGCAGTTTTAATCCATTTCAAGTATGAATTGGGAATTAGAAAATAGTGCTGAGATATTAATAACAAGGAGTTCAGTGTGTGCCCTTAATTTGCCTAAATTTAAAAGGGCTGGTAGGAATTTTTATGCAGCGGAGATAGAGCTGAGCAGATAAAATAAAAATGTCTTAGTGGCACAACATACCTAGAGTTTGGGGCTAAAGCTCTGTTTTTCTATTGCTTGCTACACCAGATATTTGCTGGCTGTCTGAGGTCTTCTGCTAAATCCTTCTGTCACTGATGGTTGCTGTCTCCAGCCACTCCACCAGCAGCTGGGAAGGCAGCTGAAGATGTGCTTGAAGAAGCAGAAGTTGCCTATTAGAGGCTGTAGCTGGGAGTGTCAGAGTCAGCCCGTGCTCACACCCTCACATTCTCTCTGGACACAGTGCCTGCACACACTGGGGCCTCCAGCCAAAGTGCTGCACTTCCAAGAGCAGAACAGTTGGGGATAAAGAAGGTAAGATACACCAAAGGGCTTTTTAACTGATTGTCAGCACCTCAGGGATAAAATTTACATACCCCAAGGTGTTTGGAGAAAGCCCACAAAGCCTCCTCTCCAGCACAGCCCCATAAATCATTGATTTAATGGGTTTTAATGGGCTGGTGCCTTCAAAGGTTTTCAGTCAGTGCAGATGTTTCTTCTTTGACAAAGCACTTTGATCATTTATGCTACTAGTAATTTTTAATTCAGAAAATGTGATATTAATTGTTTTAAATGTGCTGTACAACAGGCCATGGTATTGCTGATTGCCTTCCCTAAACTCCTGCAAAACAAGTAGCAAAAGTTTGGTCCAGGCACATCAGAAGGAGATGCAATTAATATAAATTGAGCTGTAAGCTAAGGTTCTGTTTCTCCTCCCAGATAACAGTAGGTGCCATTAGGATAAGTTGTGCAAAGAAGTTGAGACAAGACTGTGATATTATGGTCATAAATCACAGTGTCTTGACATAACCTCATTCACATGGCCCTTGCCATTGCACAGGAAAACAGAGGTGCTCCAAAACCAAGAAGAGATTGCACAACTGAAGTGAAGAGAGCAGAGACCATGCTCATCAATAGTTACATTCCAGTAGCAGAAAACAGTCCTCAGGCAGAATGACAACAGCAGAAACCTCATGTCACACAGTCACTGTATATTACATCTCTAATCTTGTCTGTCCAAGGTTTTTCAACAGCTCAGTGCATTTTCCCTTTCAAAAGAACTGCTGTATCTGGAGCATAACAAGTAGGGTGACAAAAAAACCCCAAAGCTAAACCCAACAGCTGTGGATCAACCAAAACCTCTGGCATTGGCTGACACATCAACTCCATGCAGAGGGGGACAGATGTCTGCTCAGGTGCTCCATCAGTAGCACTGAATGCTGGTCAGGAGATGAGGTCCCACCATGGCAGGTGCAGGACTGCTGACAGGTTCCAAATATTTTGCATCTACTAAACTGTTCCTAAGTAAAATTTTCCTGATAACCTAAGAAAAATTTTTTTTGCTAATAAAATTCAAGCTATTAAGTAGTATTTCCTATCAACCACTCCATACCTTTTGCTAGGATCTCCTAGGCTAAGATAAAGGAAATCACAAAAACATTAAGAAACACAGGAACAAAATGGCTAAGATGGTATTTGTCCTCAGTTTGACCTTATTTTGGGACAGGCCATAAAATGAAAGTAAATCTTTCAAAATAGAGGTACAGGTTTCAATTGTTCCTAATTAAAAAATAGCTGCAAAGAATCTATTTAAATGAAACAGCTTGAATAAATGAGGAGAGGAGGTGCATCCCACCTCCTCCCTTCATTTGAAACAGGCCAAATCAGCTTACTGCAGTTCCAAGTTGTTGACATTATTCCAGAAGTAATCATGTTGCTGTCTAGCCAGGGAAGATTGATGCCTATCTGCACTGACATACATGCTGATGCCTCTTCTCTTCAGGTTTCCACAATTATGGTTTGACAGTCAATTAAAAAGTTCTCTCTTCCCTGACAAACTGCTGTGCTCCACTGACTTCCCCCTGCCCCTTCCCTACTGATAAAACACCTTCACACTGTCCCCTTGACCACAGGGATTTTATGAGCACCCTCTTTCAGCAGCCTGTTTTGGAGGACTTTCTTTAAGCTCTTCTGTACCACGGAGGAGCACCACAGCACCCACAGCTGGGCACTGCTCACGTCTCCTGCCAAGGTGACAGAGGGGCACAAGCCTCACAGTTGCTCTCACTTACACAGGAGGCTCAGGCATACACCACAAAATTGCTGGTTCCCTGCTGCCACTACCAGCCCTGCCAGAGAAGGATGGATGGGGTCTGTCCCCAGAGCGCTGCCCTTGCCTTTCCCTGCACAGCAGAGCTGATTGCCACCCTAGCAGGATCCAAGAGAGCAAGCCTGGACAGCGTGGGAGTTGCCAAAGTTGCACATTCCCAGCTTCATTCTTCTACCTGTAGATGGCATGGATACACCTCTCTATCTCAAGCAGCTCTCCACTCCTGCTCACGTGCTTAGTAGGCAGCGTTCTAGGGACCAGCACTTTTAAACATGAAGTACTATCTAGTGGGCGAAACTGCCTCCCACCAGAGGATTCAGGACACCCATATAAAGTGTCTGCGTGGAACACCAATGCTTTTTAGGGCATTGAAAGCATTACTCAAGTGAGAAACAGCTGTAGGGACTATTGCACTTGGCTTTGCAGTAACATCTTTATGCAGTGATTTCCCATGGCACATGGAGTTGTCTGCAGAGTGAAAAATAAAACCTGACACACTTCCAAAAAAACAAACAACCAGGAGAAAGCCATCTGAGCAGAATCCAAGCTACACAAAGTGTAGGACAGTGTGCCTGTGAACTTCACCCACTGAGACATCCCTCAGCAAATACTACTGCTGAGACAAGCTGTAGGAGGCTGCTCTCAGGAGAAGCTGCCTATCTGGCTAAATTTGTTACTGTGCCTGTGTAGCTTTGGGCTGCTTGTGCAAAAAGTATTTCAGTCCCTCAAGGGTCACAGCAGTGCTTAGTAAGGATGACAGGAAAAAGTCAGAAATCCTAGCAAGTGTGACTGCCAGGAGAAGGAAGTACCCTTGCATTTCTGTAACTCTCACCCTCCCTCCCTGCCTCCCTCTCTAATTTAACCAGTTAAGCACCTTTGTAAATCAAACCTACAGCATCTTCCTTTAGCCACTCTTCAAAAGTTTATTCTTAACCTTAACTAAAAAACCCTCAGATTTATTTTTTTCCCCAAAATATTTTGACATTTTTGGCATTTGATTCAAACAAGGGATTTACTCCATGCAGAAAGCAAATCTCAAACAGAACTTAATACCTTCAGCTGAGAACGCCCACAAAAGTGATTCAGTGTCTGCAGGGAGCTGGAGGTTATCTGTACAAACCTGCTTGCTGGAATGCCTGTCCTCCACAGAAAAATAATAATGATATTAATTTGTGGCATTTTGTTTAGCTGCAGTGTTCAGAAGCCGTTCCTGCAGAGGCTTCTCACATGGTGCCATTAGCACCTACTTGCAATGCACCACAGTAAGTGTGTAGGCAGGATTGTGGAGAAGTGAAGTCAAGTAATTTGTATGTGCAGCTACCTAGGACACTGCTTAAAAGACACAACAGAAATCCTGCACATAACTTAGTAGTTCTCACAGTCATTTCATTAAGACTCCAAAATTTTCTCCTGTACTAAGAGCAATGAGCAGCTTCAGGTCCTCCCAGCTCCTGACTTGGACAAGAAACCTCACCTTAGAGCAGCATCTGTCTGCTGAGAGTGTGTCCTTGTTTTACCTCCCCCCACACCTGAGCCTAGCTCTGCTAGTCATTGTTGAACATATAAATCACACACCCTTTTGGAAATGAAAAAGCATTTGAAATCTGGGCTGACTTCACACTCTGGACATGCCAAAAGTTAGAAGAATTAAGTTGGCATAAGAAACAAGAAGCATTAAATCATGCTTGCATTAGGGACAAGGGTTCACTCTGAAAGAAGTAGTGCTCTGTTATTTTATTTTCTCATTCTTTTTAGAGTTGAAGAAGAGGGAAGATGACAGATTTTTTAAAAATTACATCAAGGACAATATTTTAATTGCATCTTTTAAATTTTGAGCTTTGAAAACACACCCATATTCTTCAATGGGTTTGAGAAATGCTAACCTTCATTCTTAAGTGACTAAGATATCTTGTTCACATTCATAAAACTCCTGATTCACTCTGTGGCATGAACCACAATGGACTGTGTTTATCCTTTGAAATGATCAAATGGAGCAACTGGCAATGCAATTAACTTCCTTTTAATGCATAAGAAAATATAGAGGCAATTTCCCTGAGTGTGCAGTGATACCACACATATTTAGTACCCTGCACCGAAATTTGAACGTGCTTAAAATAAAAAGCCACGTGGAGAAATGGGAGTGGAGCACAACACCCTGTTACAGACCTGTGAAATATTCAGGGCTGTTTCCTCAGCCAACATGTTTCAGAACACTGAAGGACAGTGCCAGAAGCAAAGTTTCATCTTTTGTACGTAGACTTCATAGTGATTTAATCAAGATAAATTGGCATTGCCTTATAATTTACTATATCTGAGGGTTCCATAAACACCTCTAGCTTGTGTTGTGCTATGCAAATTATTAAATGAATATAGAAATGAAGACAAACCTCTCCAAGATGTTCTAAGTACTGAAAAGAATAATTAAATTTGATCTTAGCTCTGTATTTTGGTGTTTGATTTCTCACCTTTTAATACCAAAATAATCCTCCCCTCCATATTTATAAATCACACTCGTTCTCCAATTCTGTCCCTCCTAGAGATAAGTAATTGCTCAGTCTGTCCTCTGCATTCATTTAGCTGAGAACATATTCAGAGGCTCTGAGGGAACTGGCACTATCCCTCATATTTGAGAAGTTGTGGCACTCCACTGNCTCCCCTCCATATTTATAAATCACACTCGTTCTCCAATTCTGTCCCTCCTAGAGATAAGTAATTGCTCAGTCTGTCCTCTGCATTCATTTAGCTGAGAACATATTCAGAGGCTCTGAGGGAACTGGCAGAGGGAGTGACTAAGCCACTATCCCTCATATTTGAGAAGTTGTGGCACTCCACTGAAGCTCCCACTCATTATAAAAGGGGGAACATAACACCCATTTTTAAAAAGGTAAAAAAAAAGACACAGGGAACTACAGGAACAGTAATTGTCACCTTGGTGTGCCTCAAGATCATGGAGCAGATGCTCCTTTCTGTGCTAAGGCACATGGAAAATAAGGAGGTGGATGGTGACAGCCAACACAGCATCACTAATGGCAAATCATGCCTGACAAATTTGGTGGCCTTCTAGGGTGGGGTTCCAGCACTGGTTGATAAAGGAAGAGCAGCTGACATCTACCTGGACTTGTGCAAAGTGTTTGACAATGTCCTGCACTACATCCTTGTTTCTGAACTGGAGAAACATGGATTTGATGGGTGTGATTGGTCTGGTGGAAGGCATCCCTGCCCATGGCAAGGAGTGTAGGACTATATGATTTTAAGGTGCCTTCAAACACAAGCAGTTCTGTGATTCTATGATTACTTATGCCAAGTGTTCATTTGGATCCACTGCAACCAGAAACAACGTGCCTTCTATCCTCCAGCCCCATCCCAAAGCCCACATTGTAAATACATTTGGACAAGTTGTCCTATCATTCCCCTAACAGAACTGCAGAAATACAGGGATTTTTGATAAATGAGCTATTTTTAGTAAGGTACAGAGAGTCCTTTGGGTTCAGCCATTCTCCATTGCTGCACATTCTCTACCCTCAATGCAGTTATATCAAAACAACACAAGTTGTTGTGCTAAGGGCACAGAAGGTCTTGACTACTTGGGGTGAGCCAAGCAATAACTCATTTGCCTCTTAGTCACACTCAGTTATTTTGTTGTTTACAGCTGCATACACAGGGCTAGCCTGGGACTCCTGAAGAGCTTGACTAGCATGGCCAGCTATTTCTTTTTCCAGGGGCCTGCACAAGGGGAAGCAGTTCACTCCTGACCTCTTAACACCTAGTTATAGTCAAAGGTATGCCAGTATCTCAGCCTAAATAAATCTGTGGGCAGCCAAATGACAGTAATTGTCTCCTCAACTACCACACATGAGTCAAATTCCTCCCTAAAAGTAATGATCTAAAAAATCTCCTACACTCAGCTACAGGGTGCTGTGAAGAAATAACATTCATCCGTGGAAAATAAGTGTCAAACTTGGAACACAAGCACCCTTATAAATGGTGATAGATAAGCTAGAGTTTCCAGAAAAATAAAAGCTTAAAAACTGCCTTGAGAAAGTTGACATTGGCATTGATCACTAACGCCCCAAATCAAGAGAGAGCTGTGAAGTCCATGAGCCTCTGAAGATCTCTTTTTGCACAGGGGTCTGTAAAATAAGACTTTGCAAACAGCACTTTTTACTGCACCTGATCATTTCTGGATCTCACAGCAGAAAAATGTGTCTGGAGAGAGAAACCACCAGGCAACAGTTTTTATTCCATTTTCCCTGACACCTACTAGCATTATTCAGGGTTGACTTCTGACAGATGGAATGCTATGGGTGTTCCAGAGGACTGGAAGAAAATAGATGGCCAGAATAAGCAGATAGACATGAAACCATAATCTTGCATGAACCCAAGCAAAATCATAGCTAAGCTAATATGCCATGCAAACACAAAAGAATTAAGATTATAACATAACTGAATGTCCCATCAAGACAACTCTGCTGTGAAACTCTCAGCTCTGGCTGATAGAGATGACTCTGTTGGTTCAACATGCTTCTGTGTGGTTTTTTACTGAGTGAGTGACTTTATGCCTGCTGGTGTTGCAGGACAATGTGGTCCAAAGTCAGCACTATGGATACATCAATGTACATCAAAGTTCATTGAAAGACCATTAACTGATATACCACAAGAAGCATTATAAACCCACTCACACTGCAAGGTGAGTTCAGGCAAGTCACTCTTGATTTCCCAGCAATAAGGAGATTCACAGAGACACCAACAGCTGGCAGGTGGCTGTAGCCTCATTAGGTCTGTGAACTCCAGGCCGAAGAACCACATTAGATCTGAAATTAAGACAACATGTTTACAAAGCCTGATACTTGATCCAATCCTTCTGCAGAAAAAGGACATTCATCTGTGTCTCCCAGCTGTGTTGCCAGTGGAGGAACTTCTGTAGAGTGTTACCTGGCTGGCTTCACTTCCTAGGGATGTGTTGGACGAAGGGCTGAATGGATTCTCTCCTTGCCAAGCCCACTTGTTTACCTCTGTACCTTTTACCTGAAGACACAAGGGCCCACTGGGACCAGTCACCCTTCTAATTGGTCATAACATGGCACTTTATGCACTTCCTGTGTTCTCACAGTCAAACTGTGCAAGAATCCTGCAAATTCTTTCAGGATAAACTCAGTGCACAGACTCTTCTCTACCTTCACCTAACCAGCATTGTCATCTGGGTGGTTGTTCCATGTCTGGATCACTAACACTGACTTTCTTCCAGCTTGCAAAATATGACCTTGCCCTACATGCTTCTGCAGAATATGATTTGACAAGGGTTGTTAACTTCTACACATATTCCTGCTACAGTCTCATTCCCAGGTTTGTAAACTAGGAAAAAAAAGATAAAAACATTTCCCAGTCATACCCAAATGTCTGAACTGCAACTTTCACAGTAATTTCTTGATCCACTAGGATTGTATTTGCTATTCATGTGAGTGTTAACACAGCAGGAATAATAAGCTTGTCCTAATCAACACTGCTCCTTCTCATTTGCAGAAGGGCTGATGGACAGAACTGAACATGCCTGCAGACCCCCAGAGCTGCATGACACACCATCCTTTCAGCTTTCAGAAAAAAACCACATTAGTGATTTATTCATCCAGCAGAAGTTGTGACAAACCAGCACTGTCCAATCCTGGGGCATCGACACCCTGTATTCTGCTGACTCTCATGCTCCAGCTAAGTGCATCCCTCATGAAGTGATGGGAGTTCTCCCCCTGGTACTCCAGGGGGTAGGTGCAGGTGTAAATTGCTGAGCAAAAATGCATGACTCGATGGTTCTCACAGCCTGTAACCTACTAGAAGACTCCTCTGCTACTCAGTTTCACTGGGGGAAAATATCTGAGGTCAGTAGAGGCTCTGCTGATCTCTCACTGCTGTCCTCCTTCACCCACATAAGCCTGGCCTACATTAAAATCCCACTGGAAGCTGAGAGCAAATTCAAAGTAGCCCTCAAGGAAGAACCAGTTTTACCAAAAAAAAAGGTGGCAAGTTAAATCTAGCTAACAAATTTAAAAAGTAGCAATTCTTGGCCTGGAGCAGTTTTATGCCTAGCCTGGAGGCTCCTGTCCATAATCACAGCAGGACAGAACAAGGCAAACAGATAATCCTGCTTCAGCAAGAAACAAAGATGAGCCATGTAAATACAATTTCTTGGACACCAACTGATGCTCCACACACTTCTGTCCCTACACAGCCTGGCACCTCCCTTATGGCAGCATTCCCCTGCCCCAGCTTCCTTAGGCAAATGACCTTTTCCACAAAGTCCTGATGAATTTGCAGCTGCAGACCTGCACTACACCTTCAAATCTGGAAGATGATATTTCCTTTATACATAGTCCTGGTAGCCACAAAACACATTTTATTTACCCACAGCAACCCAAGAGGCAGGATTCAGACCTACTACTGTGGAAGAAAGCAAATTCAGCACACAATTTCAATTACTTAGGTTAGACAACTGATTTCCATTACTGCTAATGGGATTTATGCATCCATTCAACTGAGCATGGTACTGAAAATCTGCTCCTCATTCTGACCCCAGAAGTTTCTCTTCCCCATATAGCTTGAAAAGAATAGAATAAAATGCAAATAAAATGAATGCTGTGTTAACCACTGCCTTAGCTTTGGGCCATTAGCAACGCCTCTGCCTCTCTGGAGTGGCTCATTTTATTTTCAATAGACATCTCTCCCCACTCCAGGATGAAGCCATTGTCCCAGGTGGTCTGTCTGCCCTGGGTTTATGTGCTGCCTGTACTGGCAAGTTCTGTTTTCATTCCTCTTCCTAGGGGTATGAAAGCCCAACTGCTTTGAGATCCTTGGCTTTGTCAGACATCTTCCAGAACCTGATCTTTCATTCCTGTTGAATTACCACTGCATGGGGAATCTCTTCCCTCACCTGTTTCCTACATGGAAGGCACAGGTCTGGAGGAACAGTCACCCCCAGGAAGCGCTCAGATGGAAAGTCTCTTAGTAACACTGTGCTGTCACTAATGCTCAAAAAGCACACAGTCATATTTTTTCAGTGGTAAGAAACAGTTAAAACTTGAATTGCAGCAATGAAAATGAGAATGTCAACACCTCTTTGTCTCTTGGATGATTTCCAGACTAGCTCTGTTTATTTAATAAGAAACCATGACATGGCCACCTGTTTAACCAAGTCTCTGCAAGCCTCTTGCTAACCTTTGCATTTCATTTTTCTTAAACCGTTTATAGACAGGGGAGGGCTCTGTCCCAGCCAGAGTCTTGGGGCTTCCTGGTAGTTTTAATGAAAAGGTCAACATGAGAAAGGAGTGATTGTGTGCTGGAGAAGGAGGTAAAGCTTGCAGGAGCTGCATCCTGCATGGGATGAAGCATGGAGGGATGACACCAAGGAAATTCTAAAGATTTTATTCTTTTTGCTCAGTTTGGTTGTGTTTTCACACCAAGGAGTCTGTGAAGCAGGTTCTCTGGTAATGGAGTATAAGGGGATGTTAGGATTTATGTGTTGGACATAATGGTTACAGGTGAAATTGCATACAATAACAGATCTCTACAAGAGCCTCCCATGAGGCTGGACTCCCACATCCCTGCTGCTGACAGGAAAATGAAAAAACATCACCCTCCCTTTCTACTTTGACTTGTCCTTCTCAGACACAGCCTTTCCCCCCTTTCCAGACAGTTTGGTCACTCCAAGAGCATTCTAATACCTTCAATCTCTTAAAAGCAGTAAACTGTTTTCATTTAAATGTCACCTAAATGTCAGCGGGATTAAATTTAGATTTGCAAGACACAATGTCACTCCACACGAGTCCACTGCTGATGGAAGCTGCCCCAGTGACACACAAGTTATGTAGATGGTCCTCCTGACCCCTCTGAGCTGGGACATCTCTTCAGTCTTGACCATGCTACTATTCCTCATGGGATCTGCCAGAGGACATAGAGAGACTTTCTCAGTTTCTTCCAAATAACAAACTAGTGTAACCCAGCCTTAGTGCAACAATCACAGCAGGTCAATACTTAACACAACACTTCAAGGTAGCTGAAAGTCACATCCCAGACTGAATGAGCCTGAAATAGCTATAGGCAAAGTTTTAACAGCTTAAATACCAGTTTAATAAGTGTGGAGAAAGAAAATATTTCCTGCACAAGCTTGTACTTCAGGTGAAATTATATTTCCAGGGCAGCCAAAAAACCAGAAACCATATCTTTGGACATGGCATTAAGAGGAGAGGTTCCTTGCCCATATCCCAAATGTTAATGGGGTCTGGGCTCCTTGGAGAACCAACTCAGCAGCAAGCACTGCAGGGCCCAAAGGAACCCCTTCACATCCAGGCTGAGCAGCTGAGCTCCCTCTGTGAAATACAGGGAATTATTTAAGCCCAAAGCTGGACAAGGAGTCACCATAGGTGGCTGAAGCAGAGGCTAAGAAGGTTTTGTCTCAAATCCTGCTCCCCTTTGGATACTTCCAGCCTAGCGGTTTTGCTGTAGCAGTGCAGAGCCCTCCACACAAGAGTAGGACAGCTGATGGGAGCTTTGCTTTGCTCAGTTACCTTCCATTCATCCTTCAGAAACAGTCTGTGGCCCATGGCAGCTTCGTGACCAAGTAATGAAATAAAATAAATAAAAGTAATAAAAGTAATAAAATAAATAAATAATAATTGTAATTTTTAAAAAAGGAGCTGGAAGGCTGAAAGGCTGAAAGAAATGACTGAAACCAGGCTGGGGAACCTGCCTAATGCAGAGTTTGGTTTGGGAATGACAGAGACAACCGTGAGAGCAAGGTATAACAGTCAGAGATCAAAGAGAATAGACAAGCACAGCAAGTACAGGCATCAGATGATATTTTAAGATTAGTTCCAGGGATGTAAAGGACTATTGTTATTAGTTTCATGCAGGTGTTAGAGATACCTTCTGCACTCCAAAACAGATTCTGTACCAAGGGCTTTAAAAGTTCTTAGTCCTCCTCATACTCACGTTCTTTAGGTCACAGAAATCACTTTCAAGTCAGCAAGGAAAAACACCCTGCTGTCTTCCAACAACTAAATGGGGCATACCCTAGGGCTGTCAGCAAGATTGAATGTAGCCTCTGTGCTCTGAGAGACCATAAATCCCTTTATTGGCACAGATTACCAACCTGATTGCTTGCATACAGATTAATGCAGCAGCATGAGTCCTCTGGGTGACTGCTGAGCAGGGAAAGAGGAGGGGGGAATTTATTTGCTTGGAAGCTTGTGATATGTATCTATCAATCACCAAAGAAAAAAACATTTCATGAACTTAATTCCAAAAATATCTTTGTATACAGAGAACTGAGAGCTGAGAAATTTACCCAGATAAAAAGAGGGAATGAAACAGCTATGTAGTTGCATACATGAAAACCCAAAGCTGTGCCAGCTGCACAGGGTCCACATGCTGTGACCACACCTGAGGTCTCCACTCCAGCTGTGGGATTTCCTAACCTACATCACTCCAGCAGTAAGTATCAATAAAAGGGAGAGCATGGCTGAAAGGGGAAAGCTAACACATAAAACAATCATTCATCTTCTTGAGAGCCTCAACAAATTCTTTCCATTTCCATTTTTAATTCAGCACTAAATACGGTGAATTGAAGAGAGGTTGTGAAACCTTTCTTATGGCAGGGAAGATGAAGGGGCAGCATTCACAATTTGAATTAAGGATGATGACAATTGATAGTTTATCACCTCTATTTCCTGCTCCTTACCCAGTCCCTGCCTTGCTGATGTGACCAGCCATAGGTGGCACAGTGTAAGCCCCTCAGCCCAGGGAGGGGTCCATCCTCCCCAGCCCCTGCCCCCCACACCCCAGAGATGCTGCTGCCTCTGCTGTCAGCCCACTTGGGCACAGCTGTTTTACTGCTGAGGGGAGCCAGGTCCAGCCTGTGACACACTGCACCTGTAACACAGGGCCACCACCGAAAAGTTCCAGCTGCTTCCAGGGACCCCACAGAGAGCCAAGCCAGGAGCCAGGCTTTTTCTTCTTCTCCAAGAGGCTTCCAGGAACTAGGGACCTACTGCTCAACCAACCCACCCAATTTAAAGACCTGTCTGATTAGTGAAATATTGCTCTGATGCTCAAAAGCAGGTATGTGCTTGCTTGCAAGTCAGTTTGGGGTCCCAGACCTGACCTGCCTAATGCCAACATGTTTTTGGCAGCTGGATGTACTAGCTTGGCACTCCTGGGAAACAATCCCCACATTTGAAAACTGGCCTCAGACATTAAAAATGTGCCTTAAAATATAGACACACAAACTGTGTTAAATTAAGACAGCAGCACTTATTTTTAATTTTTTTTTTTACTAATGAAATTACTTGAGCAAATTTCTCAGGAGACAATAAACATTACAGACTCATTTAGCAAAAGGGAATTCTAAGCTGAATTGACTCTCATATATTAAAATTGAGACCTGCTGCTAAATGCTTTGTCTCCCCCCAAAGAGCAGACTATAAAGTCAATAATTAACATGATGATATATTTACCAAAGAACTAGAGGGAAAAAAATTTGAAATTATCTGTTCCTAAATAAATTTCAGTGTTGGGAAAACAGTCTGATTCCATTTCTGAAGTAAATACTGCCACTTGCACCACCTGTATTTTACCCAGTTCAGTGTGGATCACAGAATCAGAATGGTTTGGGTTGGAACAGAACTTTGAAGCTCCCAGTCCAACCCCTCTGCAATGAGCAGGGACATCTTCAACTAGAACACCTCAGAGCCTGATCCAACCTGACCTTGAATATTTCCAGTATAACTCATTGATGTAGCTTTCTAAACACAATAGGAACAATTGCAAAAAAAAAAAAAGAAACAAACAAAAAAAAAAACAAAACAAAAAAAACCAAAAAAACAAACCAAAAAACCAACAACAAAAAAAGAAAAAAAAAACCCAAAACAAAATTAA
Source organism: Ploceus nigricollis (assembly GCA_013399945.1). Classification (NCBI taxonomy): domain Eukaryota; kingdom Metazoa; phylum Chordata; class Aves; order Passeriformes; family Ploceidae; genus Ploceus; species Ploceus nigricollis. Next base: position 355,337 of record VXBC01009529.1, on the reverse strand, counting down.
AAATAAAATCACAGTCATCAGCACAAAAATATTCCAGCCATCACTTGATTGTTTTTTGTTAATTATACTTTGGACTACAGACAATATTTGTTTTCTGACTTGCTACAGTTACTCTGTCTGAGCCATAAAAAAGTGACTTTACTTGGGAGAAAAGAAAATACTATCTATGGGAAGTCTTGTTGCCAAAAAAAGAGAAAAATTCTTCCAAAGTAACTTCAAAATTTTTGTGTTCAGGCAACAGGCCATCATTTTTAGGTAATTTGATATAAAGAGAAAAAATGACAACATCATAACAGCATTATCTGGATACAATCCAGTAAAGTGGACTTAATTCAGGACTTGGATGCAAAATTGGGTGGAAAATTTGAAAGGAAAAGTATTGAGTTGCAGTATTTGCAATTATTCTACTTTTTAAGTTTTTAGAAGTTCCATGCTGAGGATTGGTTAGCACAACCTAATGGGGATGCACTCGTCCCCAACAGTGATTTGCAGCATCCTTCTGAGAGCATCCAGGCCTCCACACTGGTCCACACAAGGGAAACATATCAATCAGGAGGTTGATACAAAATGAAAATAAGAGGAAAGAAAGTAGGAGAAGTAACAGGACTATCACTGAGCATTTGGGCAAAATTAATGGCCCCTCCTTGTCCCTGTTTTCCCTCCTCTCCCAGGAGGGCAGGGAGCAGTCACAGGTCAGAGTGGCATCACAGCTCCTCCGGCCCTGCCTAGCTAGAGGAAATGACGAGGCGGCTGCTGAGGGCAAGGTTAAGAAGGCAAATCAGAGTTCATCTGGAAGTCAAATGCAGCCTTGCAATCAGTCAGGCTTTGTTCATTGCCTGCACAACCCTCAGGATGCCCTTTCCCAAGAGCTCATCCTTGGTTCTGGTGTGACAGGAGAGCCAGACCTCTGCTAAGGACAGCCAGGGAGGGGAGAAGGGAGGAAGACAGTGACAGCCACAGGTACACAGCAAGTTCTAACCCAGGGACAAAACTTCAGCCAGCTGGAGTCTGAGAGATAAGAATTAAAAGGCAATTAAATAATAAAATGTTTTAAAGGAAAAGTAGAGTATAAAGCTGCTTGTGCCCTGCAGTCCATGCTGAATGCAGGGATGCTGCATGGGTGACTGGGACAATGCTGACAGGAGCCTTCTGGAGCCACAGCACACAAGACCAGGATGACAAAAGGAAAGGATCTGTTTGTAAGGACTTGCATGGACCTGCCATGCTCCTGAGCACTGATCCCTGCACACAGTCAGGTCCTGTGCTTTTGGAAGCAGAACAGCTCTTTGATTTCCCAGAAAGTAACAAGTTGTTCCACACTAAGAGCAAACACAGCCTAACGCAGCATTTGTGCAACACAGCAAAGCCTGCAGAGGGTGGGAAGATCCTCTCACGGAAGGATGATGACCTTTGCTTTTATGATCTACATCTGAGCACACTCCCCAAACCATACATGGAAAACCCAAGTAAACAGAAGCCAGGATGTGCTAAAAGCAAAGCAGGTTCCCTGGCAGTTTTATTGAGTTCAAGGTATTTAACATTTTCTTTCTCTTGCTCTAAATTGTTCTGAAAATAAAACCATGACTCCTAGAAATTTGTGTACCCATTTTAATATGCAAGGGTGCCACAAAAAGCTGTGTTCATTTTTGATGTAATTAGAAAGCTGCATTTCCTCTTCTTTTTTGTGTTTTCAGCCATAAATATCAAGTATGACCACAGCTCTCCCTGGTTCTGCTCTGCAGTTACAGGCCAGCCCTCAAGTCCTCCTGCCTGAGGACTTCACGTGCTGCTGTGTGCCCATGACACGAGTGGGGCACTTGGAGACTTCCCAAGCAGCAAGTGGATCTATTAATGCTGGATCAAAGGTGACATTTTCAGCCCATGCACACACTGGAGCACTGGCAGCACACCTACAAGGGCTGCCACAGGCCTCCCTAATCCTCTCAAAGATGAGATCTCTTGCACATTTCCTTGGTCCCTGTCCTGTGCTGGCAGCCTGCAGGGCAGCTCCCATCACAGCCACATGCATTTGCCTACCCTGTAGTTTCATGAATGGCCTAAGCTGACATAAAGCAGCACTTAAAGGAAAGAGCTGGTTCCTCTCTACTCCTGTCCTTCCCTCCTGCACCCTGAGAAAAGCAGTACTGAAGGGTTGCTTTAGATCACAGCTGTTTTTTACTGCAGGCTGGTTTTCATTGGGCTCTCAGCACAGTCCTGCCCTGCACAGCCTCCCAACATCTCTGCCAGTGCCAGGAGAGCCCGGGGGTCACAGGGCAGGAATGAGCAGCATGGGCAATGAAGAACAGACTTGGCAGGCTTCCCACTTTGAGCTTTGACATTGGTTTCAGCTGCCCTTGGCTGCCCTCACTGCTGGAACAGGAACGCCAGTGACTTACCCCACATCCCCACCTATGTTTCCATCATTGCCTTTGTGCCAAAGACTGCCTGAAAAATAAACTTACGAATAAAATGCTTTTCTCTCCTTTACCTTTTGTCAAACCAAGACACAGATGTTACCCTCAACTAAAGTGGTAACTAAAACACAGCACTAGGCTCAAAATTCAAACACATCATTTCAGCTGCAAGTCTGGAGGCTCAAAGCCCCCCCAGGGAACAGGTCCAACACCAGGTTCAGCTCCTGGCACTAAACCTGAGTGAGCACAATACACCTTTGGGGTGGAGCATCCCTCGGCCCCCTGTGTTCACAGCTTGCTAGGCTCTCCCATTTGAGCTGCTTTGCTTCATCTGAAAATAAACACATTAATGAATCCTTGGTTCAATTTGCTCTGCAGGCAGGGAGTAGGCTCAGACCTTGGGTGTGAAGCAAGCCACATCTTGGGGAAGGGGTCAGTGAAAGCAGAGCAAGTGTTGTTCTTACCAGAGCTCACAGTTCAGGACCTTTCAGCATCAGAAGGGTCTTATCTGAGGTCTCAGAGGAAAAAAAGAAATGTGCTAGCCTTGACCAGCAACTTTGCTGAAGAGCATTGATAAAATCTTACAAAAGGAGCCTTCTAATCCACGCTAGCCTGATGGACACCACAATGTTATCAGCAGGGCCACCCTCCAGACATGCTGCCAGCAGATGGACTTGGTACAGGGAAGGGCTGAAGCCACACACCCTGCACCCCAAAGGGCTGGGAACAACCACCCCACTCTTGACAGGCACAGGAGCCCAGAGACCTTGTAACAGCAAACAGCAAACAAAGAGCAGCCTGGACAGAACCTCTTTGGAAAAGCACCCAGACCAACGTGGTTAGGCAGCCAAAGGGTAAGCAGATTGATTAGGAAAACCAAAATGAGTAGCACCAAAGCTGCAGACAGCTCACACATCACAGCTAACACCACCAGGGATAGGAGAACGGAAAAAGCAGTTTGGCTTTGTCCCCTACATCAGGTACTTCACTAAATAGTTCAAAACACCCTCCCTCCAGTGGTTGCATAGCAAAAATGATGTGGAAGGAGCTGATGTGTGCAAATACCTGTGTAATTGTCTGTTCTGGCTCACAGACTTCATGTGATCACAGCAATACTGCGTGGGAAAGTGAGCTCAGCTATGCACGTGGAGATAGAGGAGCTGCCTGTGCCCAGCCCTGGCCTGGGAGGAGCAGGCACAGGGAAGGGATGAAAATGCAGCAGAATTAATGAAGAATAAAGTACTATTTTAATGTACAGCTTCATTTTTTCCTATTGGCAAGAAAGTTGTGTGCATTTTTTGGGGTTGTTCGTGAGTAGATAATTTCTGCGTTGATAAATGCTCCTATAAATTGATTTTTAGTGTCCGCCTAAACTCAGAAATATTTCTAGCTTATTTTACAGCCAGTTCTGCCTAAATGATTTCTAAAATGGTTAAAGTCATCACATGGATTTCAGATAGTATAAAAAAAGCAGCCAATTTTTTTCCTTCACTAAGTTCAAGGTAACTTTGAAAATCCATTAAAGCTGATGCAATAAAAGTGTTCAGATCACCTGTAGTCTTGTTGTGCTGGTTTTGGCTGTGGTAGAGCTCATTATATTCATAGCAGAAGCTGGTATGGGGCTGAGGTTTGGATTTGTGCTGAAAACTGTGTTGATAATCCAGAGCTGTTTTCATTTTCATTGAGCAGCACTAACACAGAGCCAAGGCCTTTCCTGCTCCTCACCCACCCCCACCAGCAAGAGGCTCCACAGGGAGCTGGGAGGGGACACAGCCAGGACAGCTGACCCCAAATGACCCAGGGGATATCCCATAATATGGCACCACACTCAGCATATAAATCTGGGGAGAAGGAGGAAAGGGGGATGTTTGGAGTGATGGTGTTTGTCTTCCCAAGTCACTGTTACAGGTGATGGAGCCCTGCTGTCCTGGGGATGGCTGAGCACCTGCCTGCCACGGGAAGTGGGGAATGAGTCCCTTGGTTTGCTTCACCTGTTAAACTGCCTTTATCCCAACCCACGAGTTTTCTCACTTTTACCCTTCCAGTTCTCTCCCCCATCTCGATGTAGAGGATGTGAGCAAGCAGCTGCAATGAAATCATTGTGAATAAAACACTTGGGAAAAGTTTTGGATTGCCAAAACCAAGATCCAAGCAGGTACTGAGTTAACTGCTAAGGAATCACCTTATTCCTTTCTTCCAACTAAACTACAGAAGGTAACAGCTACTGCCAAGAAAGGTGGGGCCAGCTGGAATTTAACTATTTCTGGAAGGAGGAGCTGGGAACAGGCTATCAAAAAAAGGTCTCCCATTGTTCCACTTTCATCTGCACTTGTGATTTACCTCACCATGTTGTGATCTCAGGTCTTGTGGCCCCAGCCCACACATGCTGACTCTTTTCCTGCTCTAACTCTCCATTCCCTCCCTTCAAACTCCATCAGTCAGGAGGAGCTGGGAGCAGCACTGAGTTGTATTTACTAGCTCAGCAGCCAGCTCCTGTGGCTGCTCCTTGTGGGCTGACTTGAGGCTATATTTAGAGCATGAAATCCCTCTTACCTCTATAAATTCTTTCAGTGACTCATCACAGGGAAATTAGCAGCCCTACACAACCATGAAAACAGAGAAAAGGATACTTTTGGGAGAACTGCCAACACCCTTTATCTCCAATGATACTTTTAATTGGCACCAGCGTTTGTGCTCATTTTGATCCACACTCTTCCACACTCAACACCGATATTTAAGCATGAGAAGGCGTAGAAATGGTACAGATGAGGCATGTGACCATGAAAGCCATATGGGAAAGTGCTGATCCCTTCTCTCTCCAGTATCAGCCTGCATTTATTGCAGTGTCTCTGCTGCAACTCAAGGTTTACACAAACACAGCAAAGATGGTATTTGCAGTCAGTCAGGAGCACACAGACAGTCAGATGCTGCACCTCCACTGATGGGCAGTAACACCTGCTCTGCTCCCATGCCATCATTTAGAATATGGCTGGACCAACTTATGTTCAAAATGCCATGTCCAGAGTGGCAGGCAAGTGTCTACTCAAGCTCTGCTGTCAACAGGAGGCAAGAGAACAAAAGGTCTGGTCCTCACCCCCTTGCTAGGCATGGATGGATCTAAGGGACAGCATCCACCACAGCCTCTGTGTCTGTCAGCCTCAAAGAGAAGCCACTTGCTGGAATATGCAAACCTTTGCTCTGCTCTGAAGTAAGTAGAAGCAGGAGTGAGAGAAGCTTTAGCATTCTTGAGCGTATAAATGCTCCTGAGATATCAGACTTCAGCACATACTTTGCTCTTTCATCATTTCCAGCTATTTTGCCCTGCACTAACAACTATAACAACCCATAACAGGGAAGCCACTCCTGTGGGCTATGAGCCATACCAGAAGCCTGGCTGAGACTATGGAAAGCAGTAGCTCAGGAGACGATTCAGCCCCCGAAAATGACTTCACCAGCATCACTGATAATAATAAGCGGATGCAGACAATTAGTGACTGGGAAAAAGCTCTGTGGTTTCATTCAGTCCTCGTGAAGTAAGAACCCTACAGTGAGAAAGTCTCTCAAAACCAGCTGAGTTTGTGTTTGGGGTTTGTTTCCCAGTGTGCAGAAATTAGGAATGAAATACTGCTGTAAATCAGGCTGTTAGAAGAGCTCCCCCAGCCCTTTACTCACATCAATCATCTGATTGCCTCCAGTGAGAGTGTTTCCATGAGTGAGGACTTTTGGCAGGAGTAAAGTTGGAAAGATGAAGCACTTGCACATAATGACAGATTCATGGAATAACATGAATATTTATACACACTGGCATGGGAGCACTAAGCTTCCCATACAATTATTTATGCTCAGTGTTCAGACATGCCATTTATCTCGGCTGCTCTCAATCGAGCAGGTTTGTGGCTCGCAGAGGCAGCCAACACACACTCGGCCACGCTTTGCTCTGGTTTGTACCAGCTCTGATTCCATCCCTCAGCTCCTGCTGAGCCATGCCAAGGCAGTGAAGGCACACTCCAGCCCAGCACTATCACAAGGGCCTCTGCAAGCTTTACTGGTTGGCCTCTCCTCCCCACGGCTTTGCTTTCTCCTTGCTTTTGCATGAAGCCAGAGGGGTTCTCCTCCATCACCTGACATCTCTAAATGACTCATTGAGGCTGAGGCCCAGAGAAGAGCTTGAGAGCTCTGGACTGTCTCTACAGGTTTGCCCATGTGGCAAACACACCGTTGTTTGGTGCCAAAGCAGTATTTTCAAAAGCATCGTGTCAGCTGCAAAGGGGTGAGCAGTTAAATTCAGACATTGCAGAGCCGGGTGCCAGCTTGCTACAGTATGCTGCAGGAAAAGAAAATACTTTGCTATTATTACTTCTCATACTGGCAGTGGAAATGAAGCTACCAAATGTATTCTAAAACATCAGGATACAATTGTTGCAGGGAAAAGCTACCAGACATCTCACTGGGATATGAGCAGGCACAGCATGGAAATGGTGCAGATCTCCTGCCCAAGAAAACCAGCCTGGGAGAGGCCTTCACCATGGTGAGGTCAGAAACCTTACATAGTTACTGTATTGACTAAGATATTTTCCTACCTGCAGTATTTTCCTTTGTAGAACAGAAATCAGCAGAGTAATACTCCTAAGCCCATGGCGTGGGTGGCAGCCCAGAGACTCACATCCTGCCAGAGCTGAACTGTGAACTCCTGAGCCCAGAGTGCTAGGAAAACGTGTTCCCAGGGAAGATTGCTTTCTAGCAGCATTTTCCTCCTTATTTTTTAATATACAAATGCAAATAGCACTGCACTCACAGACTGCCAGCAGCAATAGAGTAAGGGAGCCACAGGCTGCCCCTCTCATGTAACACCTTCCCGATTACTGCTGCCATCCTGCACAATCAAAACTAATTACAGCCACACTGGCACTTCTCTAGCAAGGAGTAAAATGATGATGATAACCATGATGGAGTAATGGAAACATTCATCCTATGCACATCAGTAATCCAAACTTGCTCATGTGTTCTGAAGGCATTATGGATGTGCTCTGAATCCAGAGAGGTTCAGATCAGACTGGGGAATAGCTGTGTGAACTATTCTGACCATAACCCCTCAAAGTTAATTGAAACATCAAGTGCCTCCAAACCAGTGGCCTATAAATAAACATTTTTCATAGGTACTCTCATTCATGAAAACATAGAAGACAGATTGCATCAGTAGCAAGGAAATATCTGCCATTCTTTCAGGCGGAAAAAGCCCAAGCTCATCCTCCTCCAGTGCCAATTGCTGAAAAGTGGTTTGGGAGCACAACATCCAGCAGCAGCTCTGTTGAGGGACTCACCATGAGAAGCTCCTTGTGTGTAGCCCACACTCAGCATCATCCAAGGAGTCAGCTGTAATGAGCAGAGCAGGTTTTCCTACCAGAGCATGATCTGAACATGGCCACCATGGGCAGGCCATGTCCAGGGGGTCACTGATGTTCCAAGAGCACAGTTTCTCCCTGAATCTCACAGGACCTTCATGGCCATAATATACAGGAGAACACCATGAGCCCTGCAAATCTCATACACACACAAAGCTGTTTCTAAATCATGCATGCCTAAAACCCAAACACAAGCTTTCATGAGCATTTGAGTGCCAGACTCAAGCTCATTTAAGTCCCACAGTGAAGGCATTAAGGGATTACCTTTTTTCCCCAGTGCTTCACTACACATACCAGACTCAGATGCTGAAGCAGGAGCAATTAGCAGCGTGCTCAGCAGTATCCTCTGCTGACAGACAAAATGCCCCAGCACAAATGTAGCTATGGGCACTGCACCTTTAGGTGAAACACAGGAGGAAAGTCAGTCTGTGTGTCCAGCTAGGTCTGGCTCTCAGGACATTTAACCAAGAAAGTTAAATAGACAAAGACTGAAAACAGGCTAAAAGTCTACCAACAAAACATTGTGCTGCATGGTAGAGTTTGGAATAGAGCCTGAGTATCTCCCAAACCCATTGCTTTCTGATCCATATCTAAACTCAATCTATTGCCTTCCCCTCCCACTGGGGAGAAGATTTATGCAAGACTCAAGTAGGCCTATGTCAAATTGAAAGGTATTAAACATACAGAATACTGCTTTACTTATCACAATGCAAATTATATCAGCCATAAGCCATAAAAGAGATAATTTCAAACAACAGTAATTTAACAGAGTTATTCCAAGAAGAACTAGTGGCTATATTTGTTTTCTTTCTAATATTGCAATAGCAAACCATGCATGAAGTTTATTAAGCCATGCTAATGTCTTTCTGTTCTAGCACATTTTAGCCATATGGAGAATCTGGCTGGTGCTCAAAATACAAAATTGTTATTTGGGGAAAAATATCCTGAAAAGCTTCAACCGCTCCAATTGTTAATTTCTTCGACAATGTGAATAATACATAATTAAAATGTCAGAATGGATGTGGTACAACATGCTGGAATCCATCGAAGGAAGGTAATTTGCAGACCCCAAGGAGAGACAGGCAGGAAAGCATCTGAGTTCACATGAAACATTTGCCATAACCTGAAGGACTTGTGCTCCCCAGGAGAGCAGGCAAGTGCTGGATGCAGAGCCCATCCAGACCCAAGTGCTGTGTCATGGAGAAATCCCTCCCAGGGCAGCCACATCTCCAAACTGAAGGCTGGAGATAATAAATCTGTGGGGAGAAATGGGGGTCAGGTTCAAATCCCAAAGTCTAGCTTTCACTGTGAGCTTGGGAGAAGCCCAGAAAGCACCACAGCTCATCCAGGGACACAGCCCCTGCCCAGGGCGGTGGGCACTGAGCAGGAGAGAGAGATTGGAAGGGAAGAAGGGTGATGCTGGACTTACTGACACCATTTCCATGAATCAAAAAGTTCAAAGAGTTTACATGCAAAAACAAAAGCCTGGAAGAAGCCTTCCCAGCATAGAGAACCCCCTAAAAGCTACATTTAAGTGATTTTTCAGGTGAAAAATCTCTTTAAGGCGGTAAATTCTGAATCACATACAATTCACAAGGGAAAACTCAGCAAAGGTTGAGACTTTGAAGTTCATCACCATCAACTATCTTTGTTAAACTTTCCAGACCCTTTCAGCCATATAACAAATCAGTATCAATACACAAGATTTGGATTTCATAATCATTTGCATGCCTTGCCTAATTATTTTTATATTAGATAGATGATTTTCATTTTATTGAAAGATGACACAATGTCAGTAAATTAATTCCAAGAAACATTTTACATGCCATCATTTTTTTGCTATCCTCGGGACATACTTTTTTTTTTGTGCTGCTATAATTCATGCCACCATTTGAAACAGTGACTTTCAGTAAGGTTAGCCATAAAATAAATAAGGGTGATAGTCTTATGATACAATCCAGTTATTTTTAAAAAAAGAGATTTTATTTTATTACTCCCTTCTGACCTAAACAATAAAATGCAAAGACTTGCTGCTGAGAAGGAAGACATGAGCACCAAATCATGACATATGAGATATAGTTAATATGAATGATACGGTGGAGTTTTTTTTTTTAAATATTTTAAGTAATACTGACTGTGGATCAACAGAATTTATGGTTGCATGATTGTCAGCTTTTTCATTACCTGGCTCTGAACCCCCAAAACAGCAGAATAATTAATGTATTATGTTTTTCTTTATAACTGATGGATAACAAAAAGTGAATATTAAGAACAAGGGAAAAATGTACAAAACACCTGAAAGCAAATTGTCATCTAGGTGAGCTTGAGAAAAACCCATGTGCACACCCAGTGTTTTAACTGTACTTTGAGAAAGACAATAGAATATGTCAGAAGTGGAGGGTAGCCTGTACCAAAGCCTTCATCCACATTGCCCAAGAGGATGGTTTTGGATGAACACAACAGCCATGCCTGCAAGCATGGCCATCCTCATCAGAGCCTGGAGGAAGAGTGGAGGCTTTCCTACAAATACATCCTGCAACCTGGAAAGGATGGGCAGGCAAGGCTGGTCCCTCCACATGCCTGCACAGAGAGCTTGTGCCAGCTCCTCCTTGAGAACATCCCACTCTGCAGCCTCTGTCTTACATCCCAGTGCCTGGAAACCCCCTGCCCTGAAACAGGGGGCTGGAAGGCCTTGAAAATTGGCTTCTGCAGCTTCATCTGGGTGAGCTAAAGCAAACCAAGCCTGCTTTAAAACAAATCTACCACAAGATCTACCTTAAATTGCAATAAACTACTTAATACAAATTACAGCTTGGTATTACACAATACTGCAGCAACAAAAGCTGTGGATTTGGGGCTTTTTTGTTTATGCAAGCAGTCAGTTTAGAAAATGGCACTTGGGGACATGATTTAGTGGGGAACAGAGCAGAGCAGGGTTAATGGTTGGACTTGGTGACATTAGAGGCCATTTTCAACTTTACCTATTCTGTGACTTTACAAGAAAGAGAAACCAAGATCAAATCTTTGGTTATTTCTCATTTTTACATGCCTTGCTGTATGACAAAACAAGGATTTTCACTAACTTCAACACAACAACTCATGCATTGCCACTGGACTAAGCACAGTGGGTCCTGAGTATAACCAAATGTGATGGGTTGAGGCTGGCCAGATGCCAGTGCACCTATGAAAATAATTTATTCATTATCTTCTGCTATAGTTAAGCTGAGGAGGGGGAAAGAAAGCTCATGAGGTGAGATAAGGATTAGGAGAAAACACTCTAAAGGCAAAACAGGCTCAAACCTTTAAAAGGTATAAAGATAAAAAAAATTATTAACAAAATTAAAAGGGGATAATGAGAACTAAAATAAACCTTTAGAACACCTTTCCCCCACTCCAGCCCTTCTTTCCTTCCCACCAACAGCGCAGGCAAACAAAATACAGGATTTTTAGTCAGTTTGCCACTTCTTAAGAACTTTCTTCAGTTCTCTTAGGGAGAAGAATCTCTTTTGCTATGCCATGGGGTCTTTCCCTATGGGAAACTGTTCTCTGTGAACTTTTCCAAGGTGGTTTTAATTTCCATGAGTAACAGTCCACCCAAAACTTGCTGCAACGTGAAAATCCCTCCCACTGCTCGCAGTCTTCCCACAACTGCTTTTTGTGGGCCGTTTAGTTTATGGGGTGCAGTTTTAAGGATGATCTGTCCTAGTATAAAAGCAAGTGTCTTCTTCCTCTATCTCTGAAAGCAAGAGTTCTCTCTCTGTTCAAGCCTCTCACCAGATCAGAGCTTCTCAGCATCCACACGCTCCAGCACGGGTGCCCTTTTCTCATGGGCTGCAGGTGAATGCTGCATCCCCCCATGCACTTAATGAATTACAGGGAACCAATTTGCTGTATTACAGCCCTCACCACAGCTCGCAGAAGAATCCCAGCTCCAGCTTGGAGCACCTCCTCCTTCCCTTCCATCTTTTGCACTGACCTGAGTGAGGCCATGCTGTTCTCCTCAGGGGCAGCAGGGCCTGGTGGCCGTGCCGGGGTCCGGCAGCCCCCGCCGGGAAGGGACCCGGCCGGCCGCCCCACCCCTCTCTGGAGAGCAGGGAGCAAAAAAGCTTCCTGCAGTTATTCCATTCTTAAATATGTTAGCATAGAGGCGTTTCCAGCTTTTCTAACTGACTTAGCAGTGTGCCTATCTTAGAGCTAGCCAGCAATTGGTTTTGCCAGGCACAGAGGAGGCCTGTAGCAGGTCTTCACAGAGAATCACTTCTGTGGCTGACTTTTTCCCTCCTCACCAAAAATCAATTAACGCAAAAGCAGCACACCAGGCTCCAAAGAAGCTCATAAATCCATGTTTCTCCTGCCTGATGGAACTTCCTTCCAAAGAGAAACTGCTGAAGCCCATTGTTTTGTGGATCTCAAATGATTCTTAGAAAAAAACCCAGGATGACATGAAGCATCTCCCAGGAAAAGAGAGTATTTTCTGTATAGTGAAAAATGTTAGAAGGCAAACAAGCCCACTGCCCCCACCTCCATGCTTGACACATGCACTGAAATAAACCCTTCGTTTTGCTTGCTGAAAACCAGCAGGAGATAAAAGTTTAAACAAAACAATAATCAGATGCCATCACGTAGGCTCTCCTGCTTGAACTGCATGGGAGCTGTGTGACTCATTGCTTCAGTCACGGAGCAGAGGAATGAGTGAGCTGCACTGAGGAAGAGTAACTTCCATGACAACTTTTGTTTCCAATATAGAATTTCATTTTCAGCATTAAAAGGAGATTATTCTTTCCACAGTACTTATACACATGCAGGCATCTGCTACCAGATGGAGCCAAGCCCCACGTTGTTTTAGCACCTTTATAGATGCATGAGAGTGGTTTACTCATCCCAGTCCTTGACAAGGGCTTGCTAAACAAAGGGAATGAAGAGCCTCTTATGGTTCTCATTCCCATCTGGCAGTTTTGGAAAGCCAGACACAAAGACCAAGTTTTGCAAGGCCTCAGGAAGAGCTGGTTTCAGAGGTGACCTTACTGGCATCTCCAGGATTTAGTCCTCCCTCCACTGAGCTAACTCACAGCAACACAGAATCACAGATTAGTTTGGATTGAAAGGGATCTTTAAAGGCCATCTGGTTCAATCTCACTGCCATAAGAAGGGACATCTTCAACTAGATCAGGTTGCTCAGAGCCTCGTCCAACCCAGCCTCGAATGTTTGTAAGGATGGGGCATCCACCACCTCTCTGGGCAACCTGAACATCCCAGCACCTACAAGGGCAAGGGACTTGCAGCCCAAGCCACCAAACATGCTGTCTGGGAAGCCTCCTGCTATCTTGCCTGTTTTCAGTTTTGCTGCTTTTCCCAACTTTTGCCATTCCCTGAGCTCACCTGCACCCTGTGGGTGTCGTTGTACCACACTCCACCTCAAGCCTGTGTGTCCCCACCAACCTTGGGATGCTCCTCTCCCCTTTCTGCACTTCCATTTATTCCACAAATTGTGCCCAAGTGAGAGAGGGGTTTACAGCCCTGGAATTTTGCAAATGGGAAAGATAAACTCTAATGAGGCAGAAGTAAGAATATTTTTGCATCAAGCAACAATTACTGGACATACTTCATTCTGAGGATTAACAGGGGTTTTTAAAAAAGTAATGAACGCACCTGGGTTTCTCCATTCAAGTCTTCTCCTAAAACTCAAAGAATCTGAATTAGCCTCATTTCGACAGGGAAGAATTTTTTATAAATGTCATTTATATATTCTAGAGACTTAACTTGGAGATCCACATGAAAGCTTGGGGGAAAAAATATGAATTTAAGTGAAACATCTTTTCAGTACCTCATTTCTGGTGGTTTGCCTTTGGAAATACAGACAGTAAGCAGCAGCAGAGAAAAAAGAAAGGCAAGAAAATCTTCATATGTCCACCTCTACTAGTGACACACGTCAGCATTTCCTCACCTGTACAACCTTCATTGCTATTTGCATTTAATTACTTTTGTGTGGTCCATTACACAGTCAGTGAGGCATAGAACTTGGCATCATCCTGACCATCAGAGATGATCTAGGTTAATTCTTGGGTTATCTGAGAATATATGCAATAAGTAAAAAAAATAGGAATAATAATAAAATAATTTAAAATATCACCTACTAGCACTACAAGAAAACTTATCTGATGCAGAATCAAGTGCAAAAGAAAGTGCAAACTCCCCCTTACAAAACTAGAGGGACACCCTGTGCTGCACGTGTGCACTGGTGCCACACATCTTAGAATAAAAAGCTCCAGGGACATCTTAGAGCAACTTCTGTACCTAAAGGAGCTACAGGAGAGCTGGAGAAGGACTTTGGACAAGAGCAAGGAGCGACAGTACAGGAGGAAATGACTTTAAACTGATAGAGGGCAGACTCAGATTAGATATTTGGAAGAAAATCTTCCCTGTGAGGGTGTTGAGGCACTGGCACAGGCCGTCCAGACAAGTTGTGGATGCCCCATTCCTGAAAGTGTTCCAGGTCAAGTTGGAGGAGGCTTTGAGCAATGTGGTCTAGGGCAAGGTGTTCCTGCCCATGGCAGTGAGGGGTTGGAACAAGATGATCCTTGAGGTCTTTTCCAACCCAAGCCCTTCTGTGACTCTACGACTTCATGCAAGATGAGCTGTAGTAACAGTATGTGCTCCTCTTATGAAAAAAAGTTAAAAAAAAGAAAAATAAATAAAAGCTCTTCAGTCACTGTGTTGGGGAGAACTCCTCACAGAGTCATGCCAGGATGATATAGAAAAGCTGTAGAAAAGCTACAAACTAATGCCAGATCTCCTTCCTCCCACTCTGATACTTTTAGCTGTAAGGCCATCTGGTAAGAGGGATATAAAGCAAATTTTAACTTGCACTCACAACACAAGAATAGTTGAAAACTAGATTAACTATAGTCCATTTGAGCTCACTGGAAATGTGCCAACCAGTAAATTAGATTGATCACCACTAATCTCCATCTCCATCACTGCTGGTCCCTGGTTGAGCCCAGGGATAGAACCAGTAGAGCCAAATGGGAGGAAATTGAATCAAGGGATTGATTGTATGCCTTCAATAATTTTTAAGGAACAGACTGGCAGACCAGGCCACTGTAAGCCTCCAACCTCCTGTGGTGAAGAAGCTACAGAGAATTAATTTGCAGAAAGTTTGTCCAGAATTTTGAACCATGACTAAAAGATGATTTTAGCCTCATTAACCCAGTCAAGTGATTCCTTCCAAGTCTGACCCTTAACTGCAGACATGCAGTGGATGTTGCTACAAGGCATTCACATCATAAGCTCTGCTCCTTTGATTGTTTTAGGAGTTTAGTGTAAACAAACCCTCTCTGAGGCACAGGTCGTGTGCTCTGCAGAGAGAGATCCTGCAAATTCCAGGTAGTGAAGAAAGGTTCTGGATGTTTGTGACATTCAAAGGCAGAGCTGGCTGAAATGACAATTATGTCCCCTGCAAAAGAAATGTCTGTCTGTGCTGTGAATTTCCTTAAGAAAAACCAAGCCACATCCTGATGTTTAAATTCCTCATAGAAGAGCCAAGGGGAAAAAATAAAACAATAGAACAACAAAATATGTTACTGTTGATTTACATTAACCTCATTTTTGAATCACTAGGGCATGATCCTCCTCTGCTGAGCCCGACTTGAGCATGAGGCAGCCTTTAAGCCACCCCTTCTAAGTCATGGATCCCTGACCTCGCTGTGCAGCACATCACAAACGCAGTGTCCTGATTTACTGAGTGATTCAGGGGTTAAGTATCATGGGTCAATGTAGTCTTCATTTAGACACAGCTTTCCAGCATTAATAGTAATCTCAAACATATTATCTTGATTATTTCTACATCTCACTGACCCTGAGCCATATCCTTATTTTTCAGCTGCCTTCCCCCTTGCTACTGCTCTATTTCCTTCCGAAGTTTTCAACTAAGTCCAAGTCACTGACGTAATTCAGGCATTTTGAGGGCAAAACAACACCCACCCTTGCTCCTGAGCCAGAAGTCTTTATAAACTATACTGAGGGCAAGTCATTAGGATTTCTCAGCTAACCAGAGAACTTCATGGAAGGAGCTCCCAGGTGCTGAACAGCTCCAAGGTTCTGTTTCTTAGACTACCACAGCTTCTGCTGTAGTTCACTGAGGGCCTCAGCAGCTGCCAACACTAATTGCTAAAGAAGCTTTCTCAGTTCAGCAGATGGAAGTTGGATTTCACATGTGTAACACTTGTACACATGAGGAAAAATAAGATATTAAATGCCTCTCACTTCAAAAAATAATGTATGAATCAGTATTAAAGATTTAAATCTCAATTTCCAGACAAACCTGAACCTTACTTCATCTTGAGTAAAAGCAAAACTACCCTCAAGGACTCCCCATTTGACAATCCTGAGAGGTTATCAGGATAAAGCCATAATCTAAACTGATGCCAGAGTTTAGATTTAAATATTGCTGGTTTCTCCTTGTGTCTTCTAGTTTTGAATTTTCAATATCTGCCTTCAGAAAGATATAGCCCTGGTGTCATTATTAACAGAATTCTACTTTGAACATTACTTGAGCTGTTAAGGAAAGAAAGCTGGATGTTTCTGCCAGGTAAAACACCAGAGAGCAAGAAAAGCAGCAAGCAGTGTTAAGAGAGAATCAGAAAATTTGTAATTGAGCAGTAGTTAGAAAAGAACAGCATCCAACCCACAGTGTAACTACACACCCCCCACCTCTAAGAAGACATCACTATACAAAATTTTTAGTATCTTGGCTGTTAGTAGGGCTACATGTGCAAAGCTTGTTATGAAACAATGATTTAAAAAAGCAACATTTCAGTAGTCTCATATCTCCAGTATTACTTACAAATTATCTTAACCTGTAACATTTTCTGTTTTAATAATCTTTGACAATCTTTGCTTCACTACCTCTAGTAATCAAATACAACAACAGCAGAAATATTAACCTTGAAAAATTGCATGAAGTGCAGAGCTGGGTGTATATTTTGGCAATGTAACTGTACTTTACCCAGTGCAGTTAAATAAGCTATGTGATTTCCATCTGCTTTGTGTGACTGGCATGCTGGACAGGTGTTGGAACAGATCTTTTCTGCAGCTGGTAAATGGATTCTCTGATTCACCCAGTCACAAACCAAGATCTTCACCAAGGTGCTGGTACCACTTTGGCAAAAATGGAGGGCTGACAATAGGTGGGCTGAGCTACTCAAAAATTATCTTGAGATCAGCAATGACAACATTTCAGAATTTCGTATTTTAGGAAATTGAGCCAAAGAATAATGCTCTTATCTGCAATTCCATGGGAAAATGACAGTTTCATCTATGTATGTCTTAGGAACATCTTCTAGTTGCTTTTGCTGAGGCTTAAACTAGCCAGCTCACACACACTGAGCATGCTGTTAGCTGGCCAAGTTACAGCACATGGGCTGCTTGCCAGGACTCATTCAGAATAAAGAACTCAGTAAGTTCAGCTTCAGACATATCTATCTGCATCCCAGTGTGACTTGTCAGCTGGATTGCACTACCACAACGGGCTAAAGAGGCTGGAAAAAATGTCTCAGGATAAAACAGGCACTAGGTCCAGCACTTGGGGATCTAAAGGCACCTGGGCCATGGCAGCCTATGCTCTGCCATGAAGCTCTCTTTGCACTAGACCTCCCCTCTCCCTGCCAAGTGATTTACCCAGTTATTGTCCAGAAAATGCTACAGCCCTGGGGAGAGCTGCAGGCTCACAGCCATTGCTGTGATAACATCCAGGCTTCCCATTACATGTTTGTGGTGCAAAAGAATTCAGCTCCCCATAGGCCATGGCTGGGCTGGAGGCAGTGGGAAGGGACTTGTGGGGAAAGCAGCCAGAGCCCAGCCTGCCCTGCCTCTGACACAGCAGCATCTCCCTCCATCAATCCTATGACTCTCCTTGCCAACAGCTCCACTCATCACTCTCTTGCTCAGGCCAGAGAGTGCAGACCTGTGTCATGTGTGGGCATCCAGTCCCTACCCAGCCCCAACCCAGGTGGTGCTGAAAGGACAAAGTTTTTGTCACGATAACTTTCACCAGAGATTTAACTCTTACTTGAAACAGGTTTCTTGCCTGTTGGTTTTAATGTGATACTAATTGTTAGAGTAATACAGGCTCACATCACACTGAAAACTGCTACCAAACAATGAAAAGCTTTTACTTCCCATTGCTGAAACTGGGAAAATATGGATGGGAAGTTGGAAGTGCCCAGACAAGTCCCACATCTCTGTGCTCACCTATTTCAAAAACATAAAGAATCATGGCTGCACTGTCACCTAATTCCAGTAAATAGGGATCAGGTCTTTACCAGTTATGACAGCTGATGTCACAATCCTTTGGTGAGCAGCAGCATGAAGTCTGGTACACTTGTCCTTGCAGTGATTCCCTGGAGATGGGTCCAAGTCATGTGGGGCTTAGGAACAAATCAGCTCCCCAAGGACCACAAAGACTACATTTGCAGTAGATGTTTTTTTCTCCTTAGCTTTGTATTCAGTATTCCATTCTCCTGCTGCTGCTGAAGCAGTTTGTCTCTTATGAACGCAAACCACTGGGAAGGTCCTTACAGACCCATCAATCTGCTCAAGTATATTCCAGTTCTCAGAGCCATTTGCTCTTCCTCCTGCTCCCCAGTGCCTCCTACCACCATATCTTACCCCACAAAGCTCAGTTGTAGCATCACTGCCATGCTCTAAAGGAGGTGTTATTGAACACCTACCTACCTCTTCCTGAATTTCACTGCTGCATCTCAAGAGGCAAGATGTGGATTCATGCTGAAAGAATTCAGCTACTTCACATCTGCTTTTTCACATCCCTGACAGTGTCTCACTCAGGTAGCTTAGGTGGTGGGAAGAGCTGACTGCTAGATCTCAGCTGGGTGGCAGCAGTGGTGCCTGCTGCACAGCCAGATAGACCCCATGTCCCAGGCAGAGAGCTTCTCCTGCAACTCCAGAATGGGTGGCTGCCTTTCACAGAGAGAGGATTGCAGATCTCAGTGCCCCCAGTACCTCCTGTGGTCTCACTCTGATCAGGTTACTGATCACCACTTTGCCTTTCGAGACATCTGATTTTCCACACGCCTCACTGCAGCTCATTTCATGTTCCAGACCAAAACTCTAGAAACTGCAACTGGTACCAGCCCAGCCCTGCATCTGGCCTTCATTTCTCATCTCAAAAACACAGATACTCCATATACCCCACAGAAGCCCAGACACCAAAAAATGTGGGCCATTACTTGCCTTCAGCAGATTGCCTCCTTATTGCCCTCTGAGTGTCATCCATGGAAATGGATTACACCAGTCTGGTTCCCTGGAGAGTCCTGGAGCCTCTCTCAAGTGTTTTGTTGGCCAAAGCCCATCTGCCAGCAGATAGCACCAAGCCAGCTCTCAGCAAGAGCAGCTCTGGAAAGCTTGTTTACAAGAGTTTTAGTGTAAAAGTTTGTCAAGAAGTACAAGTTCTAGTTAAAAAGATACTCAGATATTTGTCTGAAATTCATTCTCAAGCTACAGGCAGCCAACCTATTTCAGCCAGCACAATAAGCTACAAGGGTTCAGGAGGAAAAAAGGAGTGGTGGATTTTTTTTTTTAACCGTAGAAGCCAAACATGAAAAATGAGTGTTTCTTGGGGAATACTCCATCATTCCAGTGAAAAAACAGGATTTGATTTGGAGGAAGTAAAAGGCAATGGCTTTCTTCCCTAGTAGCTTTTACTTCCCCAAGCAAACAGGGATGGGAGTAGAATAAGAAAAAGCCCCACTGACCTAAGGACAGTTCCAGCACTCAGCAACTCACTGAGCACTGAAGCTGCACTGACAGACTGATGGGTCCCAGGGGTGGTTAAAAGAGTGAGGCCATCAGAAAGAACACAGGCTTTTGGAGAACAGTAGAAGAATCTTCACAAGACGTGGGGGGGAAAAAAGCATATAAATAGTAGCTATCATTAGCAGATGCATAGACTGAAAGGGAATGCAAGGCATGGATCACCATACCACGAGTGTTATTTTAAGACATGATGAGAATATATCCATATCTCCATTTTTATAAATGTTTATGCATACTACGGTTGCACTGTACCCTAGTGGTTGTCTATCCACACAGGAAGTATTTTTGTTTTTAGCATCTATGTGTCTCACCATCAAGAAAATGCACTTCACCAAATAAGTGTGGGTATTTACTTCTTACTGGGCTATTCAGCAGCAGAACACCATCAGCACATCACCAGTATGCACTGGAAATGATGCAGTGCTCTGTGTTGGAAGAAAACCAGAGCTAAACCAAAAAACTCCTTAAGTTTTCATGATAATTAGGTGCCTGTAACATCTTCTACCTCCCAGGGAGGGAGGGAAAGAAGTAATTATCAGCCATCCAAACTCCCTGCTACACAAAGAGGGCTCCCACGCTCCTGTCATCTGTGACAAGAGCCAGTTCTCTGTGGGCAGCACCTGTCCTATCCCCCTGCCAAACAGCAGCTGAACGAGGCTGCTTTCACCACTCTGGCATGGGCCACCCTCCTGCACAACACAAACTGCCAGGCTCAAACTAAGGAGCTCATTCCCAGAAATCTCTAGAGCACTTTGGAGAGACAGGGCTGATGACTACCAGTCTCAGTGCTCACATCTGCAATCTGTAGAGATCACATCTGGGATCACATCTGGCCAAAGCCCATCTGCCAGCAGAGAGCACCAAGCCAGCTGTCAGCAAGTGCAGCACAGCAGCTTTGAGAGAAGCTGGGAGCTGGGATTGCTGTCCTGCCCAACGGGCAACAGCTCTGCTCTCTCAGCTCATGGATGGCTGATCCTGCCTCAAGAAACAGCAAAAGCAGAACATTCATTCTGTGCTCATAGATTTCAGTAATCATGTTTCAGCCAACTTCAACAA
The DNA here is from genome assembly GCA_013399945.1 of Ploceus nigricollis. NCBI lineage: Eukaryota > Metazoa > Chordata > Aves > Passeriformes > Ploceidae > Ploceus > Ploceus nigricollis. Next base: position 334,636 of record VXBC01009529.1, on the reverse strand, counting down.
AGGCAGAATAGATTTTTCTTAGTCAGTTTTTTCTTCCCCTTAAAAATAGGTGGCATCAATTTGACTTGTCAGTTTTAATTAGTATTTGCATTATGTTCTGCTCTAAAGAAGTTGTTCTGTTTTGACAAACAAGGGAGAAAAAAAATCTGATCCATAAATCAAGCCTAGAATTTAGGATGTCAACATGAAAGGCAAAACTAATTAAGATGCTTCACAGGAGATCCCAACGCTTCCCACAAACACCAGTAACATGATGCTTTAGACAGGCACTCTTTATATCTGTATATATACAGACACATCCAAATAGTCAGGGATTCACAAAATTAAAACTGACATCAATTAGTGCTAGCAATGGAACACAGACCAAGACTTGTAGCTAAGTTCAAGCCTAATGATACTGGATATTGCTGCAGAAACACATCAAGAGTCAATCCCTATTCCAAATAATAGAGTGTAGTGACTCAAGACAAGGATGTGAAGGAAGTGTTGTTAGCAGCAGCAGCTAATGAATAGAAAATTGACAAAAAGTGCAGATTCTCGACTGCACTGCTGTAGTCAGGCAGTATTGCATACAGATACAACCCCAGGGACACCAGCAGAAATAAGGATAATTTTTAAAAAGTTATTTGACTTACTAGACATTTCAGTTGACTCTGAAGCAGACTGACAGAACAAATCTTTTCCTTTTTTTGAAACACCCAACCTAACCAAACTTACAGGTGAAGTGTGCAGTCAGGGCAAACTCGTATGCACATTCCAAAGGTTCTGTTTAATGTTTAGTGCCATTTCTGACACTGCAGAGTGTTAGAAGCATGAATGATGTAGAGCATTGAGGAGTATCACTGAGAAGTCAGTCAAAGAACACTGGGAGGTTCTTCTCCAGCCCTTTGAGGAGACTTCAGCTCTTACAGCAGGAAGAGGCCCAAAAAGATAGGAGCCATTATCAGACCAAGAGCAATATTCAAGTTTGAATTCTTTTTCCACTTGCCATAAATTGTTTAGGTGTCACTGATGCTTTTAAAATGAAGTTAAACGTGCACAGGACATGTCTACACAACAGAAACAGCAGAAACATTTCCAGTTGTGTGTATTCCCCTTTGTTTCCTCATACGTTCCCAAAGGCAGGAAAGACACTGCTCCAAGCAAGGCTTCCCACAGCACAGAGAGGCAGAGCACAAGATCTTAATTTCTCCTGTTTTGTACTTGTGGCAATACCTGTCCTGGAAGCAGAACCTGCCAGCATTAACCAAGGCATGAGTGAGGATGGACACGGTAACTTTATTGGAATTCAGCTGCAAGACAACCTCAGTGAAGAAGGGGAAAAGCTAGAGAAGATGAAGAACAGTGCAAAAACCCCCAAACACTGACATGCAGGCAAGTTTCACTGAGAACTAAGAGAGTCACTAGAACAGCCTTCTAGGAGCTAGAAAGGGTTAGAGTTGCCTTTCTGGGTTTAAGATAGAGTTTTGTTCTGCCTATGATAGTTTGTGACATAGCTGGATGCAGCTGTGAGTGGTGGGGACACAGGCAGGACCCATGACGGGGGTGACCTCTTGTACATTCTTTGTGCCAACATCAACTGCTTGCTTGGAGTGTGCTTGAATTTGAGCAAGAGTATTGGGGAAGCCTTGGTGGTAGGAAGGGGTGGGGTGAACAGAGAGGAGAAGGCATGAATACTTTTAAGACAATACCTCAGTTTTGCAGGACAACAGCCATTTACTTGCTGTACGGGCAAGTTATGAGACTCTTGGGAATCAAGCTTTGTACTGAAGTAGCAATTGGCCTCTGATTACAGCAGTGTGAACTCTGCTGCTCTAATAAAACATCAAAATCAAAGCTGAAGCATGCCACAAAGGGAAGCTTTCAAAAAGAGAATTTGTTTTGTTTTTTGCTGTTTTGTTTTTGAATGGCTGTGACCTGATCATAATCAGATTAGCCAAAAAGCAGTTGGTGGGTTTTTTCCTTAATATAATAGAGAGAAGAGTGCAGACAAGGAAGGTAACTCAAAAAAGGGAAATATGTGCATTAATAGAAATGCTGGAGTGTTTCTGTGGAAGAGACTTAGTGCTTTGGTTCATCTCCCTCTTATGTCACAAGCTCTCCCCTCAACACGTCACTGCGGTAGGACCAAGGCTTGCCAGAGGGAAGACATGCTCATTGCAGGGATAAAACACCAAAACAAACCCTGCAGTGAAAGCTCTCTGACTACCTCCATGAACCTTGCCCCTGTAGAAATTACCAGGTTTTATTCCCCCTGGGTTTTCTGAAATGCTCTTTCCTTTTACCTAAACTTGATTATGGTGCTCACCTGCAGACGAATTCAGGCTGCCCCAGGTATTTAAATCTCTCCTCACAGGAGGTACTCAAATTCAAGATTAGGGTTATAAATTTAAACACAGGAGACCCAAGATGGGTCTGAGCATCTTTGTACATGGGCAGAGCAACAAACTCCATCTCATTTGTCAGATGGGAACAAAGGTGACAGCCTGTGACTCTCCAAGGTTAGAGCCCAAAGATGAACAACGCAAGTCTGAGTAAGACTGCTGGGCTCTGTGACCTCTACTTCAGTGAAGCTTCCCTCTGGGCACCTACATAATTTGTAGCTGTGTACACAAAATCCTCAAAACTGAGGTGCTGAGTTGACATCACCCAGGATGGGACCTGCTCCAGCATCCCGACAAGTTAACAGCAAGATTTCCCATCATCTCTCAAGAACTCCATGTCCCATGCCATAGCTACAAGAGGGATCTGCAGCAGGCTGAGGATCAAGCACAGCATGGCCTCATCATCTTTTTTTAAAGCTCCAGCTGAGCAGAACAACTTCACATGAATTAAGCCCATGTATCAGTCTACTGGTCTGTTTCCAGAGTTAAAGTCTTTCCCTAAATACAACACAAAATAAAGGAGGCTTAAAAATCTCACCAGGCTCACATAAATGCCTCTTCTTAGCCATGAAATATTGATGTAAATATAGGACATGAATAATTGAGCTTCTGATATCTTTGCAAATCTAACCTTACCAAATGTTACAGGACATATCATTTATATTTGGGTAGTAGAGGAAATAACAAATGGTTTCACCTCTTAAACCAGTCTCATAGGCAGCCTTAAGTATACCAAAGTACAGTAATTGCTATAATGGCAGCTTGCCCACATTAAGGCTTAATAATGTTATAATAAAAAGAGTCTTTATGGCTCTTCTTTTTAGAATTGATTCACCTTAAAAAGTAATCAATAAATGCATTTTTTCACTTCATCACTGCAAACAGCTGCTTGGTATTTTTTAGCTTTTCCTGCACTTAGCTTTGCTGGAGTCCTACAACAATGACCCACCTGGTCACGGATGCTGCAGGCATCCCCTCAATCTGCAAGTGGCCCGGGACAGATGCAGAAACAAGGAAAGACAGGAGCAGTAATCCTGCTGTGTTTCGGTCTTTCTGTTGGACTCCTTAGCCCCATTTCCTATCACTAGACTCCCAAGCACATTTTATTCCAACAGTACCCAAAAATAAACATCAGGTGGTGGCTGACCAGGGCTTGGCTGGCTACCAAAGCCTCTTCCACAGACTTTCCCAAGAACTGCTGGGCACTGCAGAGGACTCTGAAGCAGAATTGCATCCCACAGGCCAAGCCAGTGGTGATGGTGCTACTGGCACAAGTGACTGCAGAGCTCTGTCTGACTGAGCACATGAATCCTGTGACCAGGGAGTCCTCACAGCAATCACTGTGTACCATCCCCTTTGCAGACTTTACTGGTGTTACCTTTCCCTCTTGATCATACCTTCCACATTGTTAACAGAATAGGGGGCCTAGAACACAACACCTTCGTTTCACCTGATTTAACCAGCTAACTAGAAATAAATCAAATGAAGAAGCGATTGCATTTCCCATTACAAAAAGAAATACCACCACAGTATTTATTCTTTACTGACATAATAATATGATATCTCACCTAGAGCCAAAGGCAGTGCAGTGGGAGCCAGGCAGGTGCTCAAAGATCCCCATGCCCAGCCTAGTCCAGTGCTGAGGTGCTCTTAATTCAGGCTTATGTTTCTCAGGATTCCTGCCTAACTCCTTGTAGCACTTTAGGGCTGTATTTGAGCACTGAGATCACCCATGCTCCAGTGACAGAGCAGGAAACAGGTATCTAAGGCACTGGCAAAGAGTCAAGATGTCACTGCACAAGCTGCTCTCCTGAAGCTGGCCCAGGGATGAGCATTTAGATGGAATTTCACACAGCCAACAACAGTCCTAAAATCAGTTAAATTATTTAGAAAAGGATGGTTACAAAAGCTCTGGATATCTTTCTGAATAATGAAACCCAGCAGATAATATAATTGAGTATCTAATTTCACAGCAGCTGTGAAATTGTCTGCAAAACATTTACTCCTCATGCATCTCATCCCATCTACATAAAATCCAACCCAAGTGACTTAGACGCAGTAGAAACTCAGTCTAGCTGACAAACCAAAGCAGTGGATGCAATTTTACAGCTAATTGTGACAAATTCTGTTTGGGCCAGTCCTGTTTATTGTTTTATCAGTTATCTGGATGAGGGGATCAAGAGCACACTCAGTTTGCATATGACACCAAGCTGGCTGGGAGGGCAGGGAGGCTCTGCAGGGGCATCTGGGCAGGCGGGATGGATGGGCCAAGACCAACTGTGTAAGGCTCAACAAGGCAAAGGGTTGGATCCTACACACACAACAGCCCCCTGCAGTGCTCCAGGGTCAGGGCAGAGGGGCTGGAAGGTTCCCAGAGGGAAAGGACCTGGGGGTGCTGATAGAGAGCAGCTGAACAGGAGCCAGATGTGCACAGGTGGCCAAGAAGGCCAATGGCACCTGGCTTGTGCCAGCAGTAGTGTGGCAGCAGGACCAGGGCAGCGACCATCCACCCGTGCTGGGCACTGGTCAGGGCACACCTTGAATCCTGTGTTCAGTTCTGGGCCCCTCAGGACAAGAGGGGGCTGAGCATGTCCAGAGAAGGGAATGGAGCTGGGGAAGGGTCTGGAGCAGAAGGCTGATGAGGAGCAGTTGAGGGTGCTTGGCCTGGAGAAAAAGAAGCTATGGGGGAACCTTATCACTCTGTACAAGTGCCTGAAAGGAGGCTGTAGCCAGGTGGGGTCAGTCTCTTCTCCCAGGTAACAAGCAACAGAAGAGGAAATGGCCTCAAGATGCTCCAGGGGATGTTTAGATTGGATATTAGGAAAAATTCCTTCACTGGAAGGGCTGTCAAGCACTGGAACAGGGAAGTGGTGGAGTCACCATTGTGGGAAACATAGTAAAGGTAAGATTATTTTCAGAAAGCTGTAAAAGCAGGCCTCAGAAACAGGAAGAGCAGAGAACTTGGAGCTGCAAAGTTTGAAAGTAGAAAAGTTACAATAGTATAGCAAACAAGGACATGAAACAATAGTTTTAGTTTTAGGTTTAGCAAACATAGACCTTAAGACTGTAGAAAAATATGCCTAACAAGATAGTAGAAGGTTTTAAACTTAATAATAGAGTATTGTGTATTGTTAATAGAAAACATACAAGCAAGCATTGTTTGAAGCAAGTGTGCTTTTAGTGATTAGCTAGAACAGTCATCTGTAAGCTTTAACAATATGCTATTGGCTAGAAAGTTTTTAAAATACTCTATAACAAAGAAATGTTTAGCAAGACATGAGCTGTTGCCATCTTTCAATTGTCTCAACCATGTAATGAGACTGATACCACAATAAAACTCAAAGAATGTATCCCAGCAGTCCTGTCCTGTTTGTGAAAACCTCCAACACAACCATTCCTGGAGGGATTTAAAAGACACACAGATGTGGCACCTGGGGACATGGATTAGTGCTGGACTTGGCAGAGCTTGGTTGGACTTGGTCTTCTTAAAGGTCTTTTCCAAGCTAAATGGTTCTAATGTAAGTGATGAGATATTCTTGTTGAGAACAGAGGCTATTATGCCTCAGTTTTGACAGGCCTTCACTGTAGCTTAAAATACACATTTTCTACATGAATTTATCTCTCACTAGTGCACACAGCCACTGCTATTTTTCCTCAAATTGAGAGACTCTAGCAGTAACAATACTACCTGTATGTGTTTATGTGTGTGTATATATATATATATATAAATGTAGTATCTCTGATTTCTCTCTCCAAATACAGTCTTTCATTGCATTTAAGAATATTCAATACAGACATGATGTAGTTTTTTAGAATATAGAAGTAATTTTTAATACCTTTTTATATATACACCATTATATACATATCTACCATTTATATACATACAATTTTTAATGGTATAGTGAGATAGAGTGAACCCCAGCCTCACAGACTATAACTCCTACATTGCTTTTTAAAAGGGCTTTTGCCTGCCAGCTCCCCCTAAATCCCCAGTCCCATGTCAGCTGAACATGGTACATTTTCCCCGCTTGCAAACATCATGGATATTATTAATTTTGCCTACACTTGAACTACTGGAGCAATCTCCAATTTTTTTAAGAAGATCTATTTATACTTCTGTCATTAAATCACTTCTCACTTTCATTTTTTATTGCCACTTTTACCTCCAACAGTCCTAATTTCTAACTGATAAAACCAAATCATTTTGGATTGGGTGCAGTTCTCCTCCTACACTAATGGTACATTAGCATAACTACAGCTTTCAGTGAAATTAGTCTTGTTCACTTTGCTGGGAAACAAAGAAAAAGAATCAGTCCTACTGTTTCCTCCCTAATACACTTACAGGAGGAGTTTAGTCCACAAATACATATGCATGACCCAATGCTGGAGGGAGAATTACTCAGTATGGCCAAAGAATATTGCAGCAAATCTGATGGTTCATTGTCACTAATTATTTTCACCAAGAAAACTGGCTCATTTCAGTTATCACAACACCTGCAGACACTAGAATTAGACAGTAGACATTAGTATGAACACCAAATAAACCAAAATAAATTCAGTCCTATGTCTGCATTGAAACAACTCCACAAATACCATGAGGGAAATTATAAATGAGCTTGACTGGACTCTAATGTGTTACAGATAATTGCACATCTAAGCAAATCAAGCATGGCCTGTAGATCTGATCTTTCCCTCACTGCTTTTGACTGTTCTCACAACAGTTGTTCTGTTACAGAAAAAAAAAAAAAAAAAAAAAGAAAAAAAAATCAGGGGACTGCAGCAGTGACAACCTGTTACACACATCCAGGCCCTGGGTTTTGCCCCAGGCCAATATAAAACCACGGGCTCTGCAAAGCTTTGTCACAGCTGACTTATTCAGTCCTCTACACTCCTAAAACCAATACTCACCTTTGATTTTCACTTCGAAGGTCCTGCTTCAGCAGGCTTAATGAGAAACAAAGAAATCACAAAGCAAATTAAGGATTAATCATTGTGCAATTCCCTTAGATAACTTAATTGTTTCATCCTCAGTGTTTTGCAGTGTAATTAACTACATCTCAGAACCAAAGGTAAAACACACTTCAGTTCAAGGTCACAAAACAAGTAGAAAGAGGCAAGAACAGAGACAAGATGTCCTGACTTGTCACCTCCACTTAGACCCCTGCTTCAACCACTAGGTAGCATCCACTCTTCAAGTTGACACAAAACCCAGGAAACCAAAGTCAGTGCTAGCTGCTAACTAAAAATATGAGAACAGAGGCTGGGAAAAGGAGCCTTTTCACATTGATTATATAAAGGAACTGCAGCTTAAGGCAGTGTTTGATGTGCAGTATGTCTGACAAATAGACTTGTGTACAAAGTTATCTAGCTCTTTTTACACATCCTTGTAAAAACTTACAGCAACTATAGACTTAAAAGATTCAAGCACCGTTTCTGAGCTCAGCTGTAATTTACTCTTCCTTCCCGAGCTCTTTATCATCCTAATGGCCCTGCCAAAACTAGAATAAATTCCTCCAGACATATCATTAAGGTATTTAGTAATCACTACAAGACAGTGACATAATTCACTAAACACAAAATACCCCAAAATGCTGTTTCTGTCCCTTTGCAGTTACTGAAGTGCCTTAATGAAATTCTATTTGTCTGCAAAGTGAAGATATGGATGGATTTACACTTAACATAGAAATAGCCCATTTAATTAGCAGCTGAGATGTTTAATGGCTAAGTATTAATTTCTGTTAAACACTGAGGCATAACTCTCAGATGAAAGCTCTGAATTCAGACAGTTCTTCAGGATTCATCTTACTTCAAAGGCTTAGAAGTAAATTTCAGATGCAACTGCACAACTAAGAAATCTGAGTTATGAGCAAATCAAGAGACCAACACTCAGAATTGAGAAGACTTACAGAAAATGCTCCAAAGTGGCCATCCCACCTCCTCAGGCTGTAATAAGTACTCTCTGCTGCAGCCCCAGGGGACAGTGAAGTTAGACAGGTGCAATTTGTTCCTTACCCAAAAGCCCAATTACGATACTCCACAAAGCATGAAGATGGAGAGATTGTGCAGTTCCCATCCCAGCTATTATCACCAGCCGTGCTGCTCCAGCCCAGCTCCCTGCCCCTTCGAAGAGGTCACTTATATGTAAGAGCAATTCCTCAAACAGCAATACCCACAAACACACTCTGAGGCAAGCAAGCAGCTCCAAGCATTCACAAAGATGCCGCCTCTTGGGGTGGGAGCAGTGAAGACTATTCATTGTTTTCCAAAATTTCAGCATCAGAAAGCAGAGTGAGGGAAAGGTCTGGCATCTGAAATGACACATTCTGTCAGCCCAAGGACCCACAATTAAAACCAAAGTCTTTATTTCCTTCTTGGAGCAAAGCCTGGCCAAATCTCTCCAGCCCTCAGCAGGGATCAGAGGGGAGAAGCATCCCCACTTCTGAGCTCTTACAAAGGCACTGAGCGGCGCCGGGTCCCGCGGCAGAGCAGGACTCACACAGACAGCAGGACTGGCCTTGCTTTTCATCTACAAACTCCACTTTTTAAACATGCTCAGCACAGGAAACCCTTCAGTGTCTGCATTACCAACCTCCTAATTCTTTTTCTGCACAGTCCTAAGAACATGGCAAAAATAAACTGAGCCTTCCATTGCCTGTTGAAAAAGCAAAGGAAAAGCTTGTGCATGGCAACAAAAGCAAAGCTCATTTTACACTTTTCAGTCACTGATACACAAAGTGCAAACCCCTGCATTCCCTGACGGAAATACAGGGTCTCCAGGGAGACCTGATAGCACTTTCCAGTACCTAAAGGAGCCAGAAGAGAGCTGGACAGGGATTTTTACAAGGGCATAGAATGACAGGACAAGAAAGAATGGCTCCAAACTGATAGAGGACAGGCTTAGATTAGATATAAGGAAAAAATTCTTCCCTTTGAGGGTGGTGAGGCCCTGACACAGGTTATCCAGAGAGGTTGTGGTTACCCCATCCCTGGAAGTGTTCAAGGACAGGATGGATGGGGCTTTGAGTAACCTGGTCCAGTGGAAGGTGTCCCTGCCCATGGCAGGGGAGCTGGGATTAAACGAGCTTTATAGTGCCTTCCAACCCAAAAAATTCCATGGCATTTCCTCAGTAAAAATAAAAATACCAGCCATCTTCCACATGCACAAAAACCCACATTTTTCTTTGTTGCTTGTAGGTTATTGATTTTCAATTGTTCAAGTATATGTGAATCTGTAAGTCTTCACCTCTAACTGCCCTGCATGTGCTTTTATGTTACAGAGCAGGTTCAGGCAGCAAAATGTCAAAATAAACAAGATAAACAGGTAACTGTGACAGGTTTTCCCAAGGGTAGAAAAACATTAGCAGCACCTGCTGCGTTTTCCATCTGTTCTGAAGTACCCAGGAGGAAAAAACCTAGAACTTTTGTGTAACAAATAATTTGAAATGTATGACTGGTCTTGATTCCTCTAGGAAAACCCAGGCTGTGTCAATAAATAAATAATCATAGATATACACATTTCTATACAATGAGGAAAGCAGTATAAAGTCTAGAATCCAAAGGGCTTCAAGTCAAAGTGCAGTTCTTTTTCCTTCACCTGACTATTCCTCTCTTTCAGTGGTGGCCGGCAGGGAAGGGATGAGCCTGGGAAGGAGGGAAATTTCTGGTTTAGGAGACATCAGGAGAGTCTCACGTGGAATCAATTGCCCTCAAAGGCCCGGCTACCCCTTTGATGCATGGCTTGGTTATGACTAACCCAAGCAGGGTTTAACCTGTGTCATTGCCTAAATATTTAACACTTCTCACACCCCCAGGCAGGGCTAAGTGTACTGGGTGTCATCAGCTCAGTCAGGAGCACAGCAGCTCTGTGAGGGGCACAGCCAGGGCAGGGCAGCAAGAAGGACAGGTCCTGTGTGTGACAAACACCCCCTGTCACCACTTTTAATTCCTCCATCACCACCAGCAGGGCAGAGAAAGCCGCAGACTATGAGGACAGAGCAGCTCTGCTTCCCACAGGAGATATCTGCTCTCTGGAACATCTTTTGACTTTGCCATAAGGAGCATTGTGCCAAGGAAGCAATCCTCCCACTGTCAGCACCCTGCCCCTGGGGCAGAACTGCCCCCTCCTACATCACTGAGGTGTCTCTCCTGGTTTAGTCTCACCAGTCTCCACTGGATCTGGATGTGGTCCCAGTTTTGCCCCACCTCGGGGTGCTGGAGCCCTGTGGTGCCCCCGGGCTGGCACAGCAGAACAGCATCCTCCTCTTCCAGCCATACACTGCCTGGGAAAGCAGAGCCTCTCCCCAGGGGGATTTAAGCCCTTGGGGGCCCCACCCTGCCCAGGGGCAGCTCATTAGCCCCACCCTATCCCTGCCTGGCCAAGCTGTGCCCAGGTTGCCATTGCTACAGCTTGGGGCTCTTTAGAGCCAGACACAAACCAAAAGAAAATTGTCTTTTGGGAGAACTTGACAGTAACCACTTCATTTTATTTACAACTACATCATAGCTGGAGAGGGAAAGAGAAAAAAGACCAAAAGCAAAATCTTACTAAACTACCAACACCTGTGTTCATTTAATAGTTTCCAAAGTGTGCTCTGGTTTTCTCTAGGTTTCTTTAGTTTTCCTTACTGTATTGCCTGTTTCTCTGCAGCCAGACACTCATTCCCTGCCACCTGTGTGTCCCTATGCCATAAAAATCCTTGGGTCATTTTTTATATTAAGGGGTTTCTTAACTTCATGGTCCTGGCCAGGTCCCAGTTTAGTACAATCCCTTCAAAATATTTCTCTCTTATTTCAACCAGAAATGTCTATTACAGTTACTTCCTGCAAATTGTTTTTGAGCTTTTTCCACACCCTTTCTTTTTAAATTGCAAAACAGCTGTCACTTTTCACCCAGAAGATGGTTGGTTGTATTTTGATGCCACATTAAAGCTCTGTCCTACACACTTATCAAAACCAGTGGAAACCTACCTCGAGGCAAAGCAACCTGCTTACAGTTGAGAAAACAATTTTGCATCCTATTTCCAGGGAAATTCAGAAATTTTGCTTGCAGGAGAAGCACAATGATGAAGGAAGGACATAACAGTTTATTTAATGTGCTATGTATAAAATATTCCACCTACTAAATAAATTATGTGCTTTAACTGGACAGACATAAAATGGTTTGATGGCTCAAGTCTATTTAAAAGGTAATCTAAGCAAGCCATGGCTGTACAGACATTGCACCTAATCTAAAAGACATTAAAGTTTCCCTGATCTCTTAGAAGCAATCATTTGAGTTAAAAACCTTATCAGGAGACCATGCTTGGAAGAAAACATAGAAACATATTTCAGTTAATGGTTCAGACCCACCTTATTTGCTCTGGAAACCAACCCTGTACTGTAAATTCTATCTCTGCTGTACAGTACTTATAGCCCATGAATAATGGATATTATAAACAAGCACTAGAAAATGAAAATTCAGTTAACAATATTATGGAGCTTCTAATCACACATGTAGTTCATGAGTGATATGAATTTTATGGTTCTTATCACCAATGAAAAAAATTTGCATATCCCATCACAGAGTTCTTACAAGAACCTATTCTGCATTTCTTATCTCAGGGTTTTTGTGGTAAGAAATATTACATTAGGTCCAGTGATTTACATTTTTTCAATAAAATTCTAAATACATATGCAGTAGCTCTTTACTGACTGGTTTCATATTATAAATTACAAACTTGGAGGTAAATACATTAGGACAAATATTGGTTTCTAAATAGTCACTATGAGTGGGATTTTATCCTGGTATTAAATTACCACACCTCTTGTGTTTTATATCTCTGTCTTATCTCCCAGTTACTATACCTTGTGACAAGTAAGTAAATAAATAACACTGCCTTACTTCTGACAGTTCAATTCATTCTGTTCCACATGGTAGAAACAGCAGGTACAAGTCCATGAAAGGGATTTCTGGCAGCTCTGCACAGAGAGACATTTTGGGATTTGCCACTATCATAAACACTGCTTTCAGCGTGTCACATCACCAAGCATTGCAGGCTTCACTGTAGAAGCAGCAGTTGAAGTCCAGTGCCTGTTGGAAAAGATTAGAGAAAAAAGTAACAATACTGCTTGGGGATGTAATTGAATGAATAGTCCTTGTTCATTCAACATGTCTGCTCCATGGCTTTTCAGCAATTCTTTGGTTTAAGGGATGTTCTTTGTTTTACTGGATAATCTCAGCCTCTAGTACCTTAACACCATGGCTATATGTGACATCTGGTTAGGAAACAGGAGCTCAAGCTGCAGTTACAATTGGATCTCTCCATACTCCCATATTCACTGCTTCAGAACCAGCACAGAGACTCCCCAGAACAGCTCCAATACAATCAGTGCAACCTGTGGATAGAACCTATTGGCCGAGGAACTGAATGAGTACAGCAAAACCTGCCCCAAAACAGAGGCAGGGAAAAGAACACAAGTAGAACATCTTGGATACAGCATCCTCATGAAGCTCCGTGATGGAGACCAAGTGTGTGTCAGCCTCACTGTGCTGCCCCCAGCCCAGGGTGACCCTCTCTGTCCCATCCCTTCCCTACAACCCAACACCACCTTGTGCCCTGACTTGCAACCACCCCGGCTCCCACACCCTCCTGTTCACAGCTCAGCTGTGCTGTCCTTCCCAGGAGAGAGCAAGGAAATGGATGTGACAAACTCTGCTTCCATAGCACCCCCCGGACAGACACATGGGTAGGCACAGATAGGGACAAGAAAGACAAAGGACACTGAAGGAGCACACAGTGAGAAGCCCAATGGCTGTATGGAGAAAGTTTCTTCCCTGATGAGGAAGGCCAGAGTGCATCAGGCAGCTGGCTCACAGGCAAGTGGAAGAAAACATGTGGATCCAAGGAGGTGTCTCAGATGCCCTGGGTCATTCACCTCCAGGTCCAAGCTGGGCTACTGAGATATGTGTGAACTCAAGCATGATTGTCAATTCAATCTGCTTTCTGGGAGTCAACAAAGCTCAAGCGGATGTTCCAAATATTTATTAAAAAGTAACTGCTAGTGGAGAAAAAAAATCAGTAATAGTCCAATGGCAGATTTATTACATTTTTAACAGGTAAAGGGAATTAATCTATTTTATGAACAAAAATGGCAATAGGAAAGTATACTGAAGTATTCTCAATTAAACATTAAAATGGAAACAGCATATTTATACACATTTATATATAAATATATTGGTTACATTCTTCTTAAATTGATGAAACAACATTCATTAGCAACATCCAAAAATATTTCTTTGTGGCAAGAGATTCACCTTTCTTCACAGCAATACCGCCTCTCCATAAGTTTCCACAACAACAATTTTAGAGCTTGGGACTAGAATAGGTATTCAACACACCATATCAAACCCAGAGCAAGTGATCTGAAACTAGTTTATATGAGATCTCAATGAGACTTAAGGCCAGATATGCAACAGGTGGAATTGGCAGAATGTGATTAAAATTGTGGGATCTCACTGAAATCTCAAATTTGGACTAAAGCTAGATTCCCATAGGGAAACTGTGACACTGCTCAGCATTCTCAGCTAAAACACACTTCCTTTTTTCTGTAAACAAATGCTAACAAAAATAAACTCTCTGTACCCTGTTAACCATTTCCTAACATAAAAATAAGGAGCTGCTCAGGTAGTTTTAAAATAAGTCAATATAAAACTCCAATATAAAACTCCATCCTATCCTAAGTGCTGCCTCTCTCGAAGTGCTAACAAATGGCACAGTGTTTCCTGTTTGAGGCTACATTCCCTGCTTTCCATGGTTCATATAGCAAACCTCAGCTCCAGCAGGACTGAGCTCAAGCCTCCAGCCACGGTGGCTGAATCAGCCCAGCCCTGGGCACCTCCCTGGGACACCCAGATTCCTTCTGAACAGGTTGTGCCAGGGCTGTGCTCCCTGTGCCGCCAGAGCCACCCCCAGCCTGCAGGGTCTGCACTGCAGGAAGCTGCTCAGACCCACTCCAGCACAGCAGGTACATTGTCTGTCCCCTGCAGAGATCTGGGCAGGAGCTGCTCAGACCCTGTGGCAGAAGACAAGCAGATCATTTTGCATAGTTTGCTTGAGTGGTGACTCTGTGAGTCCTGGGGAGATGCCCTATCGTGCTCCTGCTGCTCCCATTCCTGCCAGGTGTAGAAGGGACTCTCACAGCTTGTGTGTTCAGGACCTCTTTGGACTTGGTTTGGTTGAAATACTTGCTGGCTGTTAACTTTGGAGCCTGAATAAGAAATAGTGCAAATACAAGCTTAAAGAACAAAATAAAAAAAACCATACCACATTTCCTTCACTGAACATTCAGTTAAAAAGACAAGAATCCATAAGATGAAACCCAGCTTTGGGGTATTTGAGATATTTGGCAAACTTGCACAAGATTCTTCACAATTGTCTTAAAGCAGTATATTTCACTTGGCACTAGATGCTTCAAATTATTTGCTAATGTGATTCTAACTAACACTGTTGTGGCTAATTGCAAATGACTTTGAAGACTAGTCATGGAACACAGGACATCTCCCAGGCGTGATGGGACAAACACTCCCTGCAGTTATGTGCCCTCAGTGCTTTTCTTATCCAAGCTTAATTCAAAATGATTTTGCTTGCATGGAATGGTGTGAATTCATCCAGGGTGGTTTTTCTGGAAGGCGAACAGACAACAGTTATTTCTGAGGGTCAAAATACCTTTATTTGGCCATGCTGAGGGAGATTAAGAGGCCAAAACAGAACTCAGTTTGATTCCTATTATGGGAGGCTGGCTGCAGTGCATTTTAAAACAACATTCATCTGAAGTGGCTGAGATGTTCAAGTTTGAAACTTCCTAAGTGCCAGGGCACCCTATAAATGCAGGGCCCCCTGTTACTGCAGTGACCTTCACCACATGGCAGCAGCAGCAGCAGAGACACTCAGTCCTCACGGAGGCAACGCAGCATGCAAAGTTCTTTGGCCCACTAAGAAAGAGTCTTAATTTCTCTCAACTCCTCTTCCCCCAAAAAAAATCAGCAGAAGGGACATTCAGCAGCAAGTTGGTTTCAGAAAGCAGTGCACAAATGGCTTACTATTTTCACTAAGGATTAGGCACGCTGCCTGCTCAGGCTTTGGGGAAATCCTACATACCTCCATCTCCAGGTGCCTACAAAGTCTGGTCTTGGTCTTTCAGCTTTTCACCCTGGGAACTAGTCCAAGGAACTTTGGTTCCTTGACTAGAACCAAAGAGAGAAGACTGAAGTCCTCGACCAGGGGCAGGGCTGCCTGCTCTCCTCGTTAGACCCCCAGGGCTCAGACCTGCCCCTCTCCCTGCTGTGCCCCTCAGCACACCTGCATCCAGGCAGGGGTGCTAACCTGAAGGTAGAGCTGCACCAGGGGAGTCTTACCTGTTGATTTTAGTGGAGAAAAAAATCAAATAATCAGTGGGATTGTTTCAAAGCAGGATCCACATTTAAAGCCATAAAGAGATGAATTCACAATGAAGCTAAGGAAACAAAGAAGTCATATCTACAGACAGCCGCCATCACACACACACACACACACACACACCCCTTTCATACTCCATTAAAGAAACAGCCTTATCTTTGCCCATGTGCTTATGTCTAATGTGACACTGGCCTCCCAAGAACTTTATGACATTGTTTCCAATGATACAGACAGCACAGTCCAGGCTTAAACAGAACTGAGGCATAATTATGCTTAAGTAGCTTTCGTCTCCCCACTCTGTGAGTTAATTACAGTTCTGTACATGAATAAAATGGGAAAAAAATCTCCACTTTTTCTCCCGTCAGCAAATTCATGTTCTATGATGGGCAAAAGGAGGGATTTTGGGAAAAACACTGCCTTCCCCTTCTGCCTTTGTCTGAAAGTGTATATGTTACTGGAACTTAAAAGTCGCAATCTGCGTTACACAGATGGGACTCTGCTATGTTCATCTTTTTTATTGTGATGTTCATGTAGCAGTGACTTTTGAAAGATGTTAGGAATGACTGCTGGCCATGACAGGATACTGCCTAAATTAGAATCAGGCTCCAAGTATCTTACTGCAATTAGATTATGTCATATGTCATATACTTACTCATGGCCTGGGAAGGAGAGTGCAAGGATACTTAATGTCTGTAGATACTCAATTAAAATGAGTGCATCAGACACACACTGGTCTGGCTTCTGCCTGCCTCAGATCTAGCCCAGGCTAGCTCCTAAATCTTAAGAGAAAAGAAAAAGGAAAGCACACACCATGCCCATACATACACCTGCTGGCTAATACGGTTACCTATCTATAATGTAAAAAGCCATGCAGTTTACACTTTGTTTGATACAGTTCAGGTTAAGTTAATGCTAGAAAAATAGAATTCAGAGGGAGGGGAGAAAGGTTTGTGTGTAATAAATGGCAATTTTGCTGTCTTTTGAAGGTTGCATTTCAAGCATAACTGCATTTCTCCATGCACTCTGAACGCTTCCCTTTTCAGGTATTGGCATGCTTGTGGCAAAAGCAACCAAACCGATTAATTAGGCACACAGTGAAAGATGGCATATTAAAAAAAAAAAAAAAAACAGTCATTTCCGTTCTGAAAATCCTTATTCAAAGCCTTGATGTCACAGCAATAAGCTAAGCATGAAAGGTTGCAGACTCCTTCCTTGCATGAGGGCAACACCAGCTGTGCAATGAACACAGCTAGAAAGGCTCTTATATATTATATATACAACTGTAATCCAGAATAAATAGTACAGTCCTGACTCATAGGTGTATTTCAGCGTGGTTGTTGTTGGTTGTTATGGCTGGAGAATGCTTGCTTTTCATCCCTTCTGTCCCGCCCTTGGACACATCAATGAACAGCAGCCTGGGAGTCCACAGTGTCAGCAATATCCTTTTGTATTCCTTCCGAAAATTCTGGTTAAGAAGCCCATAGATCACAGCATTGAGGCAGCTGTTAAAATAGGCCATAAAATAGCTCAGGACAAAAAGCCATTCTGGAATGTGTGGCTGCACTTTTGAAGGATTAATTGAAACAGCAAGGCCAATAAAGTTTAATGGTCCCCAGCACACAGCAAAAAGGACAAAAACCACAAACATAGTCAAGAAGTTTCGGATGTCAGCTGCCCTGAGTTTCTGCTTGCAGTCTTGTCTCACCCGGTGCTTGACCTGAATTACCAAAATCCAGATCCGTAGGTAGCAAAACGTCACGACGGAGAGCGGGACGATGAAGTGGACCACCACGACCGTGATGGTGTACGATGTGCTCACGGTCTGGGCAAAGGTGCAGGAGTAAATCCGGGGGTCATACTGCAAGGAGCCAACAAAGAAGTTTGGCACAATTGCCACCACCGTGAGTATCCAGGTCAGGCAGAGATAGCAGCAGGTGTTCTTCAGGTTGAAGAGCTTATCGTACCGAAGGCTGTGGCAGATGTAGCAGTAGCGGTTGATTGCGATCGCCGTGATGTTGAAAATGGACCCAATGACACTTAAGCCCATCAGGAACCCACTTATTTGGCAGTGGACATTTCCCATGGTCCATCCATTGTGGAAGATGGCACTTAAGATCAGAGGGTACGGATAAACTGCAACCACAAGGTCTGCAACGGAGAGGCTGACAACAAAGATGTTGCCTACAAAAAAGAAGAGACCATGAGAGGTTAGTGTAGGTCCAGATGGACAACTTGCAACTCAAAACTCCTCTTTAGGCCTAAGTCTTCTGATGGGCTTCACTCTACTCTCCACTTGGAATTTGAAACCCTAGAAAATAAGACTTTGCTCTACTAGTAACAGCAAGGGAGAGTGCATGACTGACCTGCATGCTCCTTCTTAGGAGCAATCTGCACTAGAAGTGTTACCCTTAACCTGGCTACAGCTGGGAGTCAGGTATCTGTGGTCCTCTAAGTTGTGTAGGAGAGAAGAATTTTGTTCTCCTTGTTAACCAGTCAGCTTGACTCTCTCTGACCATCGGAGGCCAAAGGAGTATGGTAGGCAGGTTATGTTTTCAGTGGTTTATTCATTTCACTGACAGCAGTTGCACAGGAAAAGGCTCTTTTGTTCTTTTGCATGTAAGCAGGTATGCATTCACCAGAATTTCTGCACTGTTCATGCTAAGGATTGTGTGTTCTTCAAGGAACCATGGTGCAGACAGACTTGATGTGCTTATCTTATTTGGTATATTTTCCTGTCTTTTTAATGTTAAAGTTGTCCAGTTCAACATGGAAGGTCAGTCACTTCTTCACTGTCTGGTCCTGGGCAGAGAATGTGATTAATAAGCTGCAGTCAGTCATCTCTGCAGAGTATGTGCTGCAGGTTGTTCATTTAGGCTCTACAGCAGAGAATTGAGAGTCTCTGCAAGTATAAAATAATTTAAGCCTTATTGCATTGAAAATGCTGCATTGTGTGGGACAACACCTGCCAGCTCCACTGTGAGGAGCAGCCTCCGATGACCCAGGTGACCAGTGACCTTCTAACAGCACTTGCTGCTCATTTCATTAGTCTGATGTATTTTTAGGGAGGCAAAAAGCCTTTCTGTTCAGTTTGCCAGTCAGCATAGAGGATTGCAGTAAGAAAAGGACCCCGAGGTCTTGTGGGAACTGGTGTAACTACAGGACTAGCTATAATGTTGAAAAGGACATCCGTCAGTACTCAGCATTTTGATGGCCACAGAGAGTATCATTTCAGCAGGAGCTCAATACTTCAGTTAGAGGACAACACACTAGAAAAAGTAGTTGGTTTTCCTAACTCTGCAACTTTCAGGTGTATCTGTAGCAGTGGGAAGGAAAATATTACTAGACAGCAGATATATATACACATAGAGAGAGTATATATAGAGACTAGTTATATGTAACACATTTAAGGTGTGAAGATCTGTGCCTCTATGTGATACAGGCAACATCCCAACCAACTGATCACATGTGCACCTCCTCTTCAAAACCTCATATCCTGCTGTCTAGTGGAGTAGATACATATTTAAAAAACCACTAAAAAGAGGTATTTTTGTGTAGTATCCCTGAAAGGACTCCCTTACATCTCGATTCAACCAGGTCACAGGCTTTAGCACTTGGAAAACACACCCAAAGGCTGTTGGAAAGCATGGCTACATTGCCATTGCAGTTGGGTCATGGCTATATTTGTGCCAACAAAAACTATCAGGACAAGTTAACAGCTCATATCAGGCCACTTCATGCTGACCGGAAAGCAGTGCAGACTGGAGAACAGCCCCCGGCAATGTGCAGCTGAGGCAGCTGACACAGACTGTCACTTAAAAATAAGTATCAGCAGAGGTCATGTGAAGTGCTAAAATCTTTTTAGAGAGAAATTTTACATACACAGGTTTACCACAGCACACAGCTTCTGCGTCTGCTGGGCCTCAGTGCTGCTTTCTTGCTGATTTAATAACTTACTGAGAGCCTTTTAAAATGCAGTTACTGAGCCTGGTCCCCCATATAATTAATTCCATTTATGCCCATTGTCAAGGGCAGAACCAGGCTTAGTGAGGCTGCAGGCACCTCAGAGAGGGAATGCTCTTCTGCAGCAAAACTTTTATTCACTTGATCAAAAACATGCACTTCAACAAAAAGAAAATGTGCCTCCAGCACCAGAATTTCCTTTTGGAACCCTTTCCTAAAACAATTTTCAAGAGAGAGAAACAGAGACAGAGAGGTATCAACAATTCAGTTTAGGAGACTTCCAGAGGATACTGGAGACAGACTCCACTATCTGGACCACAACTCTCTCTCTTCATCAGACCTGTCCTACTTGGATACACATTTATACACAAGCAGCTAGAAAGCAAGTCTCTGCCTTTGCTGGGCATGAACGAGACACATTCAACGTCCAGATCTGAACCAGGAAGAGCAGAACAAAGCTGAATATTCCCTAGTTAAAACACCACATCCATGGATTTCGTCCAAAGCTTAGAAAAATCATAGGGAAAATTACTAGTCTTACTTCACTGCCAGCTGCTGGAAGAAATAAGCTGTTTCTGCTGGTCTTTCTTAATCAACTTGAATATTTGAAAGGAAGTAAAAATATAAGGAAAAATATCTATAGAAATAATATTCACAGGATGAACTTCGTAGTTTGGATTCAGTCCAAGAGCGCAGTATTGAGTGTATTATTTTGACACAACTTCATTGCAGGGAGAAAATGAGATGGTTTTATCAAGAAAAGAATAATCTCCTCCTTCACACAGAGAGCAAACATGCCCTCCCTTGCTCTGTACCTTCAAAGGTGCAGTCTCACCTCTCCTACCCACCAGCAGACCTATGGCCCAGGCAGGGTGCTGGGTGCCTGGAAATACAGCCAGAAGGGTTCACTCAGTACTGTTTCACAGAAACAAGCCCATCTCCCAGTTTATGTGGGAATGCACTCAACTTCATCCTTTTCTTCTGGTGAGATGAAGGGACAAGTCAGACCCATAAAACAGCCACTTGCAGGTCAGTCCTGGAAATCAGTGCATTTTAAATGGCTGAGTACTGAAAAGAGGGGGCACATTTCATGCCACCAAAGCAGAACATGCCCTTCAAAGTGTGGGAACTGGCTATTGGCTAATTATTAAAGTAGGAGTAATCTAGTTAAACATTGCTTTAGCCTTGCATCCCTGGTTTGCTATGAGACCACCATGTGCTGAGCCCTGCACCAACAGCTTGTGTCCTTCCCTCTGTAGGAAGAGGTTGAACCCTCCTTCTCAAAGACACTGCAGAATGGGAAGCCATCTAATATAAGGCTTTTAGAAAAGGTAAAGAGCAGTCTCCTGCCAATGATCTTCATTACTGCTTTTTTAACATTTTCCCACTATAAAACAAAGGAGTCTGGCCCATAAATAATACCAGTAGAGCTTTATCTCCAATTTAAATTTATCTGCTTCAGCAACAATATTTTCAGATGTATCTTTTTCTCTTTGTTGGCATGTGATGATATTTCCTTATTTTCCACCCCTTTTTTAATTTCTACTTAGTATAAACACAGAGGCTCATGTGCCTCTGTGCTCCATCCCCCAGTTACAGAGTCATACATGAAGAGGCAGGAATGGTGGAGAAAGGCAAGTGTAACACTGGTAATACAGATTTGTCCACATTTTCAGAAAAATTATAAATTCTTTTACATTTCAGAAGTCCAACACAAAGCTACAGATTATAGAGGTACAACACACTGCTCACAATGTAAGCCACAATTGCTTAGGGAAAAAAAAACAACTCCAAGCAACCTGAAGCCCAGCTGCAGAGCAGATTATAAACACGTGCAAGTGATGCAAAAGGGAATTTATCCCAGAACATCTCGTGCCCTAGCACTTCTTTGAGTTCCCCCTCTGCTCCCATAAACCTATTTCTGCCCACTCCAGCAGTCTGCTCCTGTACTCCAGCAGTTCCCTGGCTCTACCTCTCATTCTGCCTGGATTATCCAGCAACACAGGTTATCTGAGGACTTATTGTCATGCCCTGGTTCTAGGAAATCTGGAAATACCTCAATGAATTCTGCAAATCAATAAACCACATACGTAAAAGTCTTTACTGGCAGGCTGCCCCAACAGCACCTGACTTTCATCCAAACAGGTATTGTTCTACAGAGATTAACTGAGCATCACTGTACAAACACCAGGGTCACTGGCACTGCCTGCCTCAAGGGGCTGTTGGAAATCCCCTGGTGTCCAAGCTCCAGTTGCACAGATCCAGCCTCTCCCTATTTTTCCCACACAGCAGCTGTGGGCTGCTTTACAGGCTGTGGTTTACGTATCCTGAACCTAGAACCAGAGTTAAAAGGTGAGGATGGAAGAAGGAGATAAAATATTCTTCTGAAAGTTGTCACTTTTTGTACATCTCAAAATGTCCAAACACCCAAACCTCTTGTTTCTTTGTTATTCATATGAAGCTCTTTTACATTCCTTGCTGAAGTATTACAGAACTACAAAACTGTTTCATTCAGGTGAACAAGATAGAGATGCTCAATGCAACCTCAAGTTAGCACTGTTACCTGTACACCCAGTGCTGAAACTGAATTGTCCTGAGCGACAGGATTTGCACCAAAGCAGAAACACAGTTGTGTGGATCAGCTTCTGCTCACCTGGAACAGTCTAACTCCAAGTGAGCCTGCTGTTCAGGCTGCTGCTTCCTCCCCTGCTCTGTTCAGGGATTCAAGTTGCTCCCAAATAGACAGTGCCCAGCGCAGCATTTTGAGACAAACAAAACCACACACAACAGCTTCAAAGGCAGCAAGTGAGAAGCTGACCCGTGAGCACAGTGGATGAGTGCCATGGGGCTCACTGCATGACTAGTCACCTTGCTCTTCCAACCTCTTCCCAGCAGTGAGATCAGACCCTGGTGTCTGTCCAGCTTCTGCCAGATTAACTGACAGCTGTAGAAAAGCAGGTCTAAAAACCTGTATTGATAAAAATGTGCTAAGATACACAATAACAGAATTACAGAATCACAGAATCACAGAATGAACTAGGTTGGAGAAGACCCTTAAGGTCATCCAGTCCAACCTATGACCAAATACCTCCTGGTGTTAGGAGGCACTGAGTGCCATGTCCAGTCTTTTTTTAAACACCTCCAGGGATGGTGACTCCACCACCTCCCTGGGCAGACGATTCCAGCATGCAATCACTCTTTCAGTGAAGAATTTCTTTCTAACATCTAACCTAAACTTCCCTTGGCACAGCTTAAGGCTTTTTGTCAATNAGTGCAGGACTCAGCACTTGGACTTGTTTAACTTCATGTTGTTGGACTTGGCCCATCCATCCAGCCTGCCCAGGTCCCTTTGCAGAGCCCTCCTACCCTCCAGCAGATCAACACATGCTCCCAGCTTGGTGTCACCTGCAAATGTACTGATGGTGGACGCAATCCCCTCATCCAGATCATCAATGAAGATATTAAACAAAATGCTGAAAGTTTATTGATGCAACTGGTATGTTTGCAGTGACTTCTTACTACTATAATTATACTATAAACCACAGCTTATAATAAAGAGAATCTTAAATTTTATGTTCGTTCATTCAGGGTTTATGAAAAAATCAACAGACTCAGGTCTTCCAGATAAATGGGATTTAAGACACACATCAGCCTCAGAGACATATATAATGAGGTTCAGTAAACAATTTAACAGGCCATGACTGTAAAGCAAGCCTCTGATGACCACTTACCATAATCTAATACTCTCTGTTTAACCTTCCAAAGCTTATGCTCACTGCAAAACACAAACAAAATGTACTATTTGCTTCAAGCAAAAAAATAAAGTCATAAAAAGCTTTATTCAGCATGCAACAAGACTCTTTATTAGCTGTGATAGCCTCTTTTTCCTGTTTGTTTTTACCTGCCACTTGCTGTGTGATTGCTTGTATGCCACTAACCTCCGGCCTGCAGATGTAAAGTGTGTGCTCAGTTCTGCAAACTAAGTGGCAGTTCATAGGAAACACTTTCAGATCAATTTTCTTCTTTTTATGACATAAAGATGCCATTCAGCATGTGCAATCCTACTGATCATGTTCTGCTGTAATTAAGTGGATGGCCATGCTGTGGTGCTGGGGGATGCTGAGCCTGCAGCCCTCACTCTGACAGCATTTCTTATGTCACAAACTCCAAAGGGTCATTCCTGGGCAGACAATATTTACCCCATCAAAGTGCACTAAGAACAATCCTTCTGTAGGGGAGTGTGACCCATTGCACTGATCCTTACAAGCTCCTGGCTTCCAGGGCAGTGTGAGCACCACACACAATGACACAGGAGGAATCCCAGACTGCTGTTATCTCTTTCCATCATTCTGATAAGCACTGATACACTGATGTACCCACATGACAGCCCAGTGTATACTTACCCATTTTGACAACTGAAAATGTTTGACAGGGGAGCACAAGTGAAAATCAGCAAAATTCTCACTGAGATCCAGGCAAAAAAAAAAAAAAAAAAAAAAAAGATTTTTTTTTNAAAAAAAAAAAAAAGATTTGTTGTTCAGTTCCTTAATCCATAAATTTTAATTGAGGATTTTATTTGTGTACTTAGGGAGCATGTTCAAATAGAGGAATAAAGAAAAGAAAGGAAAAGGCATTCAATTAATTATCTGTTATCATTACTCCATTAGCATTCAGATGGGAATAACGTGTGGTTTCCTGCAGTTAAACAGACAGTGCAGTTGGGCTGTCAGCTGCTCTCATATCCTGACTGTGCTGCATAAAATGATACACAGGGTAATAACAAAAAGGGCAGGAGGTATTGCCAACCCACAGCATTCTTAGGATATAAGATTAGACAATGTGGAAATATCCAATTTAAGGACATTATGAAAGTCCTAAAAAATGCATGAAACTCCAGAATAATTTAACTCCTGAAAACATTCCTTTGAGAACTCTCAGCACAACCACGAAGCCAGAAAACAGCAGTATGCTATGGGCTACCAACTATTATCTGGTTTGCTGGCATCATTCCCTATGGGAAAACTGTGGGCACTCCGAGCTGCTCCCTGCCTTGTGCCAGCCCTGCAGATACACAGAGCAAGGCCAAGGCAGTCCACAAAGCAAACCTTCCTCCTCCCCCTCCCCCTCCTCCTCCTCGCTGTGACCAGGCACCTTGGCATAGGTTTGGCACCACTGACTCCGTGAGCCCTCTCATCAGTACATCACTACAGCTGTGAAAGCTGCCTTTCCCTCTGGACCTCTGAGTATTTACTGGAGAGGAAAGGACCAGCCCTGTAGGGCTTCAATTACATTTGTTATGCACCATGTATTATCTTGGCTGATGGCTAAAGAATTGCTTACATTGCCAGGTGAAGGACTGGATTTACAGGATTTTAGACTTTTAAGTCATGACTTTCTAATTGTCTTGCTGCCAAAACCATACTTGAGCCATGCCTTCAGCCACTCTAACTGAATGCAGAAAAGGGCAATAGTTGGCATTGTTCACACCCCAGAGGTTCATAACTTTCATTTGGCTAAGATCAGCCAGATTCACAGCCCTAGCTGAGCTCAGAAGTCTGTGGAAATGAGCTACAAATTAGAGAATGGCCCCGTTAGCATGGTTTTGTATCTTTCCTTATATCACTTACCATTACACTGGAAGCAATGTAAAGGGGAGGACTTTTCTCTTGCTGTTACACAAATGGTAGCTGGACATTCATTCTCAAATGAATAAAAGTTATTTAATTATAGCTTCTTCTGAACGCTTAAAAAGTGGTGAGCCCTCTTTTGGTACCAATGCAGAGCAACTTCCCCATCTTCAAAATTTCAAATACTTTATAAAGAAAAAGAAGTTTTTACACCATCGTAGGGAAACAGTATTTGGCAAGTTTCCAAATGTTATTACCCATTAATCCTAACACATGCTGCTCACCTTAAGCACTCCTTCATGAAAAGGTGATCTGAGTATAGTATAAAGAAAGGAAAAATTATATAAAGTTGACATTTCACCTACCTTCAACATTTTTCAAGTTTCTAAAATACCATTTAATATTCATTTAAGTGCCCTTTAATGACTGCTTCCTGTGTTTTCCTGGAAGTTCTGACCCTTTGCATGAGGGAAAACTACAGCGCTGTAATTCTTATGGAGTTCTAAACTTAGCTCTTGCTAGTGGGATGTTTTTCCTGGATGCAATGATGGCAACTGAATCTGCTAGTAATGGAGAAGGAGTAAGTGGTGGTCTTGATCCAGCTCCTAATAAATACAAAAGAAGCACTAAAAAATGCCCTTCCTGCTTATGAGCCCCAGATTTCTGTCAGTTCACTGTTATATCCACCAAACTCATCGCCTGCAGTAACACTGTGAGATAGTGAGCCAATCCACAGAAAATCTTGATTCCTTCTCCTATAAATTCCAAATTCTTGGACTAAAGATGGGCCTGGAAACACTGCCTGCCTTCACAGCACATCCCAGCAAGGCTGATGGAGAGCAAGTGTCAGAGTCAAGAGGGCCTTGGAGCCACCCCACAACTTGCACAGAGTGAGAGGAAGCCTCAGCACCTCTGCCAGTGCCAGGTGATCTGCAGAGCCCTCGCTGCCCTGTCTGACTCTGCAAGGACAGTATGGCTGGTGGCTACCTACTCCCTAAGGCAGCTTCTTGTGGGACACAGATGTCTTTGGGAAGAGTCTACACAAAACTCCACACAGCCAGAGGTCAGTCCAGGTACCCAAAGTAGCACCTGACACCCTGGATAGCAGTGTCACCCCCTGAATTCCAGCTGTTTACCCTCCTTTTCTGCCTGAAATCCCTGCTGAGTGGCACTGTGTTATGTGAAGCAGCTGCCTCACCCACACCCAGGCTCTGTAGGAAGCACAGGCCAATGCCCTTATGTTTACCCTCCCACACTGGCCACATGGGCACAGGGGTGAGCTCCACCACCCACGTTAACTCCAGGCCCATTATTTATCACCTGGTTTGTAAAGTGCTCTCAAAGAGGAAAGACCCTGTATAAACATAAATATGAATTATTGCCAGCATCCACTGAAATGACAAACCAACATCCATCCTCTCCCAGTCCTAGCAGCTGTACCACCACCATTTGCCATCTGTTACTATTCTAGAAAAAAATCTGTCAACTCAGGCCTAATAGACTTAATAATGCTCCTTTGCTATTGGTGTTGGTCAAAGTGTGTTCCCAGAAAGGAGCTGTGTGCAAGCAACCAACTCCTAGGCAGCTGTCAGGCAAAGCATACAGTCAGATATGAACACACAGCTCATTTTAGTGTTAAAAATCTTGTCTGACTGCCCTGGAGAGCCCTGCTGAACCACCACAGCTGAGCCTGGGAGCTGCTCCTGCTCCTCCTTGTGCCTCACCAGCACAGTTTGTTGACTAAACCTTAGTGCTAGCACCAGTCACTACAACCACAGATATCCACTGCAAAGGAGCAGATGCCTGCCACAATTAATAACTTGTCTTGACCTCCCAGCCTTGACATACCAGGGATGAGTCTCTCTCCAGTCCCAGCTCTTCCTGCTTAGCTGGTGAGAATGGGGGGTGTTTTTTTCCCCCCTACAATGCTTTTGAATTTCATATGGAAATGATGAAGCCACTAAAGAAACAGTCACCATACAAAAATGTTTCCATTGATGAAGGCCATTTAGTGTTTAACTCATTCAGAACCAATTCTAGGTTACCTAAATGAAGGCTTGGGTGTTTGGGCAGTAGCAGGGTGATAATCACCTGTGCTTCTGCACAGCATTTGCCACTAGACTTAGGGAAAAGAAACATAATTTGGATCCAAATTATCTCCAAGTGATAGCCTAGTTGTAGGCTACAGCACAGTCCTCATACGCCTTACAGGGAGTGCTGTGCCCCAACTGATTGGCTTTTCTTTGGAAGACCTTAACATATTTTTTCAAACAAAAAACCTCCATGGGCTAGATTTAGATCACAGAATTCCCTAGAGCCCACATTTTTTTCTCCTGTGGCCTCACGCTGAACCTGGCATGAAGCAGGTACAGCCACACTACACACAAACAGTGGAGATGAGGCTGGAAGAGAAATGATGCCACGAGGGACAGGAAAGCAGCATGACCAAGGGCAATGAAAAAGGTTGAGATACCTGAAGTACTGTTCATCCAGCTTTCACAATCTGCTAGGAAGAGGAGTAATATTCCTCACAAAATGGACAGGCAAAGAAAGAGTCCCAAGATGTCATGGCTTCATCAAGACTCTGTGAACTGTGAGAGACATAGTGCATGGAAGTAGGAGAAAAGAAAGTAAAAGAAAATCTGTTCTGGACCTTCTGGTTCATTCATAACTATTTACTAATCCCAATGGAAATGCAGAGTTACTTTCACCTGGAAACTTTAGGGACTCTGATACAATTACATAGGCAAAAGTCCAATGCAAACAGTTAAAGTTGGTTCAGTAAGAATATAATGATACTGGAAAAGAAAAGAACTCTGATGTCCTCATTTTCCCAGAAAGGAGTCCAAAAACATTGTTTCCCAGAACATCAGCAAAAGTTTCACTCCAGATATTCCACAGGGTTTACAGAACTCATGTCAAGCCTGGGTACAGGATGAACAACAAGAAACGATCAATGATATGAGAAACTTGGACTAGGGAGTCCCAAATGTATTGCTGGATGGCATCTGCTACTGTTCTTTTCCTAATGACTTGCAAAACACTGAGGTGCAATGTCTGGGTCTATAAAAGGAGAAAAGATGTTTTGGCAGTAAAGTCCAGAGTAAATGTGTGCCAACGTGAGCCTGTGTGAACAAATGGTTCAAGTGGGTGTGCTCTAACACTGATCTCAATGGGAGTCTAGTGGTGGATAATATCCAAGTGGCTTGAAGGCAAATAAGACTCCATGGGACAGTGACACCTAAACTACTGAAGGAAGTAAATAGTCAGACTTACAGGCAGCAATACACACACTCAAGGGCAGATCTCACACTTGTGGATAATACTTGAAGAGGCTGGCAGACACTTTGCTATCAACAGCTTCCAGTAGAAGAGCATTGCTGGATTCTGCTCTTACAAATTATGCTTTGCCCTCAGCAAAAAAGGAAAAAAAAAAGCTCCAGAAAGAACAAAAGATGCTGAAAAAAAGGCCATCCACATAAGCCAAAGAAACTCTGACGTATTTAGCTAAATTGCCTAATCCTGGAATACCCCCGAGTCCTACTTTCTAATCTGTAGTGATAAGGGCAGGCCTACTTTTAGAGTTGTATAACCACCATCAATTGATGGTGCTTTCAGTGTTCCCTTAAAACTTTTCCCCTCCTTTCCCTTTTTCTCCCTAATAAAATTTCTCAGCAAGAAATAAATCACAGACCTTTCTTCTCTCTGAAACTACTTAACATCCACATCCATAGCTCCATACTTCAAAGGGGTAATGTGTTAACTTGAGCCTCACAATTCCCATCAGGAACCCAGGAGGTGAGGGCTGCATGCAGCCCTTTAATGCTAACCCTGATGGACCTTTCAAGCCAGTTGGTGGTTGCTAAAGGAGACTCTGCTCCCCACCTCCATGTTTGCATAGCCAAGGGGGTGACTATAAAACCCATCAGCAACAACAGAGGGATCCTGAAGGGATCCTGGGAGGTTGACTGACCATTCCCCTCAGACACAGCTCTTAAAAGCTGCTGACAAGGAGGAGCCTTTCTTTGCTTGGAACAGGCTGCCTAAGTAAATGGTGGAATCACCATCCCTTCAAGTGTTCCAAAAGTGAGAGGATGTGGCCCTGGAGGGATGTAGCTTAGTGGAGAACATGGCAGTGCTGGGCTGATGGTTGGACTTGATGACATTAGAGCTCTTTTCCAATCTTAATGAATCTATGATTCCATGATTTTTATAACTACATTGACCTTACTCAAATCCAAGCTACCTTCCACCCTACTTGCTACCATAAATAAAAAATGTTTAGGCATGTGCTGGTTGAGTAAACTCAGAAACAAAGGAATAACTCAGCACCTTCAGTCAGTATGAGATCTCTCCTCTGGCAGGGGCAAAATAGAGGAAAAAGCTATAGCTTTTCACACTGCCTTTTGCTCCTGAAGTGTTGGAATTTCTATCAGTTTTAGAGGTCATGCTTTCATTTGCCACCCTCTCCAAAGACAAGAGAAATGGTCAAGTTTGCTAAATTTTTAAAAGAAAAACCTCTCTCACTCTGTGCAACTTCTGAAAAGCCCTCTTCTCCACTCCTATATTGCTTTATCTAACAGCATTTTTTGAAGAGCTGTCATTCATTAAGCATTAGATATTAATTCCTGCCTTCAAGTCTCTTCAGAGCCATTTATGACCCTCCATTTCCTCTCCTTAGGATTCCCTGCTACTTTTCATTTAATTGCTGAAACCCCATGTTGTTATCTGTCCCCAATAAAGTAATTTTGTTTATAAACTAACTCCAAAGTAAGAGAAGTTTTAAGGATTAAATGAAGCATGGACTTTATAATATAGAGTCTTCTAGGGAGAAGTATTTGTAACAAATACCAATGCCATACATTCACCATGAAATCTTCAGGGCAGTGGGAATATCACATATCATTAAAGATACTTTTCTAAGAGGGGTTGGTTTGGCAGGGTTAGAAAGGATGAGGGTTTCTAGTCCTCAGCAGCAGTGTAACACAGACATATCCAGGTAGGGAATGAAAATTCACAGCATGTTTCCACCTCCTCCTTCAAAGGGAACCCCAAAAAGCACAGAAACACAGAGAGGACAGGGAGACATAAGGCAAGGTTAGTGTGCATTACAAAGAGTTTTGCAGAAATTCCATCCAAAAATTTGCTTGGCACGTTGCTGGCAATGGATGAGAGCTTTGCACATGAATGAGTGGAGTACAGCAAATAGTCTCTGCTTCCCAAGCAGAGCTGGCAGCATGCAATGATATGGTGTGTATTTCCACATGGTCAGGCATGGGAGCACACCAGTGTTGGTTGCACATTCATTGCAGCTCAAGAAACATCTTGAGAGTATGGGAGTCACCATCAACCCAGCAGGACCATCCTTGCACAACAGCCACATGAAATGTCTAACACTGAAATAGCTCAGCTGAGTTCTCTATGTACTTTAAGGAATCAGGAGGTTATTTGTAACGTCAGAGTTAGGAACCAGGATTTGCAGATTCAATAACAGATTTACACAAAATAACAGAGCCCAGCTCTTGCAGCAAACTCTCCAGTCTGGACCACCCAAGAGCCTCCCCCGGGTCACAGCGTGCCCAGGCCATCACATCACCCAGCTCTGGCTGCCACATCTCCCCGCTCTGGGGCAGACAAGATGAACCCCAAGGAGCATGGGCCACGTCTGCTGAGCCAGCAGGTCTCACAGCCCTCATCTGGGAGCACAGTGCAGAAACACACAGTGTTTACTGCCCTGCAACGAAAAACAAACCTCGAGTGATTGCCAGAAGTGAGTGTCTTGGCACTGGGAGCACAGGGCGTGGGGTTTAACTGCTAATTAGGACAGGACAGCAGCAAGGGGGAGAACAGGGGAAGAGGCTGGCTTTGGCTCCCTCAGGAGTTGAAAGGCTTTCCCAAATTCAGCCACATAACACATCCTTTAAAAGGAGAGCGATGGCTTCTTCTGTGTTAGCAACAAAGCAGAAACTCTCATGCCAACACTGCCTTCTGATACTAGCTGTCCTTTTATCATCTATTCAGGAATAAAACTCTCACAAGGCAGAGTTATATCAAATGACAAATAACAGCTGTAGGGAAAAGAAAAAAGTGTTGCACTTCATTAGAACTCTGTATGACTCTGACAACCAGAAACACACTGCCAAAGTGGCAAACACAGCCAAAAAGACAAGAGAGATCTCAGAGCAGCTGTTAAACCAAATGGGAACTTGTTAAAATTAAGGGCCATTTCCCCTCTTTCATATTTAGTCTCAAAACATCATGTAAAGAAATTCAACCTCTCACAAAGACAGACTGAGTCATTAGCGCAGAAGAGATGCAACACCCTTGCAAAGTTTTCAGTTTAAAAGGAAGCAGTTAAATACCCAAGCAGTTCCTAAAACCCTATGAATATGTTAATCTGGTATCAGCTTAAACCCTCCAATATTAAAGTAATAAATCTTACCAGACTGAATTTTTACAGACTGCTGTTCACTTGGTGGTACAATATTCCATTATAATATGTGAGTTTTCAGCATGGAGGATGCTGATGGGCCTGTAGCAGCAATGCCATCCTGGAACAGACCACACGTTTCCTTCTTCCTAGAGAGGTCGAGGCCATACCTGTCACCACCTATCAGCACTCCCAAATTCTCTACACCACCAGGCACTGCTGACATGTGACTGGTGACTACACCATGAAAGCAGCTGGGATTGCTGGGGGAACAGGATTGTATAAGGCGTACAAGTCACACCTGGAGTTGATTTTGTAGAGGTACCACAGAAACCACAGGGAAATACTTGGGGCTAAAAAGTGTCCTGCAGGCCAAGCTGTACATTTTGCTGGAAGGACACTGATTTCCAGAGGGGAGGGGATGATTTTGCTTCAATCAGACTCCTAATAAACACTGACAAACCAAACAAATTAAGTACATAACCAGCAGCCAGCTCCAGATTATCCCACAGCAGGAGAGTGCAGTGCTTACAGGTTTTCTTCTCTATTTCTTCAGAGGACAGAAGGTGATTGCACTGTGTAATTCTGCATTTAATTAGTAAGAGCTAGTCTTATATTAGAGAACTGAATGTAAGGACAAACGAGAGACACATTCTTGTTTCAAGCAAGGACTTTTCCAGATAATTGCCATGCAGCATGAGCAAACCGCTGCCTCTGCATGTTTCAGCTTTCTGCTCTGCCAGCAAAAGATCTGCCTCCAGTGGATTCACTGACAGCTACAAGTACGAGGATGTCATTGACTGGAAGGCAGAATAGAAATTGAAACATTTCCAACATGCCCACCTCCTGGCTCTCGGGCAGTCCTCCCCCACTGAACACTGCTCCGTACAGCTCCGTGCAGAGCGGGCTCAGGGGCCTGTGACACCAAGAACATCCAAAAGAAGTGGGATATAACTGGCAGAAGCACATCCCTGTTTACCAGTCCTGGAGTTCCCCACAATCCCCCACACCAGGAGGAGTTTAGATGAGAAATGCTGAATGTAGCACATGCAACTTTAAATTCCATAGGCAACACTCTTCCCACCAACTCCATGGAGTCATTCCCCCACCATGGTACCAGAGGAACATTTCCTGTTGAGAGGTTGCTGCTGACTTTGAGTGAAACTAACTCACCTTCAGTGTCTCAGGTTAGAAGATGAAAACTCATTGTGGGCAAGAAGTTATTAGCAGAAGTCTCCTCTAAACCAGTACTTTTCCCTAAATCCCTAATTGCTTCAGCGGCACCAGCAAAGGCAGGGATAATAGCTGGCATAGATGTTCCTTGGAAGAATTTGAAAAATACAACACCAGGGAATTAGCAAAGAATCCTCAAAAGATGGACATGTTGGAAATATTCCAAAGGTGAAAAAGTCTCCATCAGTGGTTAGACTTCAAATGACATCAGAACCTCTGTCTATGAGGAATCTCTAATCCTCTGTCATAGGAAACTAAAATGAGGAAAACAAAGGCTGTCAAGAAACCACAAACACACACACCATGGAGCCTGGAACAGCTGCTCCAGTGAACAGGTGTTTCAGTTTCCTGAAAGGAAACTCAGAGCTGGCACTGAATAATGATGGACACGTAAAAATGCACAATTAATAGAGGTAATTTCTACTACATGTTCTGCAGTAGCCTACAACAATGATTAGGATTGCATAGTCCCAGAAATTAGTTTTCAAAGAAATGGTACATTCACAGAAGACGCAAAAGTTGCCATGAAAAAAAAAACCTAAATGAAATCTGCTTAAAAAAATTTAAGAGGCCAGTAAACCTAGTTTTATGCAGAGCAACCACCATGTAATGCTGCAATACAGCAGTGAAATTGTGAGTTACCCAATTGTAACCTAAGAGAAAAAAAAAAAGAAAGACAAAGAGGCTGAAATGGTGTTAGCCAACACAGATAAATTGGTTGACTAATGGATTTGATGCTGACTTAATCTTCTTTTTGGCAGTGCCCTGAAAAGCCTGCTTTTTTGCCTTTCCTTACCTAAATGAAATTAACCTATTCCAGAAAATTAAGAACAATTTATCAAGCCACTGAAGACAGACTGCTTGTTGGATCTGGATCTGTGTTATTCCATCCAAAACACAAGATAAACTTCGCAATTCAAAAAACCTGAAAATTGAAGGATTGGTAAAGTGTGGCATCTGGAGTGTCACTGCTCTTTGCTCACACACTTCCTGGCACACTCCAGCACACAGGTTGTACAAATAACCTTTTGTTTGGAACAAGAGTGTTTGGCTCCTGCTACAACACAATTTGTTCTTCATTACTTCAGGAAATGTAATTTCCAGTGCATCAAACAAGAAGAAATTTGGGAGCAGAATATTTCACTGTGACTTCAAGCTCTTCTACTATCATTATAAAACTAAAGTGTTGGGTTGGTGTTTTTTTCAAGAAAGTTTTACATGAAAACCTTAATTTCTGAAGATGTCAAAAACACTATTATGTTCTTCCTCAAAACACACAAAAAAATTGTTTTCTGCAAAAAAGAATCTAGGAAATTGATTACATAATTTTTCACCAAGAAAGGTTTCTTCTGTAAAACATTATCATCTTGCACTCATTTGAGGACCTGCAGTGGAAGAAAACACAGAAACACATCTGCATCAAAACATTGAAACATCATTGGTTTGAAAGCCAACAGCCAACCTAATAGTGAGAATTAAAGGCCATATTTTCTTCTAGTATTAACTGGTCACATTCTAAAATGAAGGCTGACAAAGAAAATTTGGCTAAAGAATTGGCTGGAGCCAGAATACTGCATCACAAAGGAAATCCTCTCAGGGAAGCCCCAGTTTGGCACCCCATCTTTCCTCTCAACCTTTGAACTCTGCCTGTAGGATGCAATAAAAAATATGCAATTATCTGTAAAACCTTTGATGGTGATTTTTAACTTGAGACATGAAGTAGGGCAGGAGGAAACACGTTCAAGAATAACAAAAAGGGTTCACTTAAAAGGGTTTTAAGTGAGAAAAAGGCTGAGGAAAACACATATGTTGCACTATATACCTACATCAATACAACTGAGTGGAATGCCCACCCTCCTGCAAAACTCACAGATGTGACTACAAGGCCTGGCATCACCAATGAAAGCAATGGGAGCTGATGAGTAAAGTGTCCTCTCCTTCTGTACTGCCTGCTTGAGCAGCCAGCGGGACAGTTCCCTCTCTAACGTGAGGCTGCATTCAATTGGTAGAGAAAAATAAGGAGGAAGAGCAGAACATGCAGGACAATGCTTAAAACTGCTGCTAGTTCACTTTAAACTCATAAGTTACCCTTAGATTCATTCTGGGATGGATGTGACAGCAGAAGGAAAATGACAGCCCCTCCCAATTCCCTCTGTTGTTTTCATACAGGACTGGGCTGAAGGAAGACAAAACCCAGGGCAAGTTGTGAGGGAGGAAGGGGACCAGGATGGATGGATGGAATGCTGGGGAAGTCAGGGGGTGGGGGCACTGCACACTCTCTCTAGAGATCCAAAAAGTACAGTTGTCTTTTGACACTTTGGGAACCATGCAAGACCCCTGTCAGCAGAAGCACAAGGCTCAGCCCTGGCCCTGCAGACAGCAGGGCAAAGCATAATGACACATCTGCATTTCACATTATGCACTTAAGCCAAGATTCACATATTTTTTCCCCTCAGATTGCTGTGTCATGGGAAGCCAAACCCAGTTCTCACTGAACTAGTGTGACCTCTGCAAGGAGAAGCAGTAGGTCTTAAAATGCTCCTTCATTTCCCTACAGGCAGAGCTGGAAATTGAAATGCTCTGTCCAGTACACACAGCTTGAGCCAGGGTGAGCGTGCTGGAGACTGCATGGGAACAAGCCCTCTGGAAACAAACCCAACTTTGCTATTTCCTGGATGTGTTGGGTCCAGCCTCTTTGGGCACATGATGAGAAGGATGCTTTGTGCCTTACCTCACCACAGTGCATCCTACAACACGTTTTGGGGTGACGTGTCCACAGCACACACCCACTAGCTACAGGTTATGACAGTACTTCTCTAAATATTTACCCTCCCTTACTTATGCATTCTCCTGCAATGTGCAAATGGTGTATGAAGATGGTATCAGGATTAATTTGGATTGTTATCCATGTACAGGGGTTTGTAAAGGAAGGCAAAGCTGGCTCCTCTCTGTATTAGGAAGAAAAGGGAAAACACTTTGGGAAGGTTACTATGCTGCTGACACAATTTAAAGTCCAGGAAAAGAAAGCCCTGCTTTAGTAGTCTTCTGATCATTTACAGATTTCTTTCCATGGATGTGGTCATATGTTTACAACAATATTTGCAGCTGCTGCAACAGTCACATAAACACTGAAAGGACACAAACTCAAAAGTTCAAATAATGACATTCCTTTAATTATGATTAATGTTCATTACTAATCATCCCAGAACCAATACTCTGGAGATGTATTTTGCAAACTTGAATGACATAATGTGAATTACCCACATAATATCAAACACAAAACTAGATATTTCATAAAGCCCAGGTTGGAAGCCATGAATTTCTTCAACTCTGTAGCACTTAGGGTATGCAGTTGTTTAGATAATTACACAGATTTTGACTCTGGCACAGAGTATCATGTGAATGATTATCTATCTATACACATTTCCCAGAGACACAATCACAATCAGAGGCCTTAATGGAGAACACCACACAACTACATATGGAAAAAATAACAAGAATCAAACACACTTTAACATAAAATCATAAAAAACCAGGCTGGAAAGGGGCCCCAAG
This sequence comes from Ploceus nigricollis, assembly GCA_013399945.1. Lineage (NCBI taxonomy): Eukaryota > Metazoa > Chordata > Aves > Passeriformes > Ploceidae > Ploceus > Ploceus nigricollis. Next base: position 298,014 of record VXBC01009529.1, on the reverse strand, counting down.
GATCATCTGGTCCAACCTTTCTTGTGAAAAAGAACTCTCTCTAAAACATTGTTGAGGCACTGAAAAGATGTGGAAAACTGGAAAGAGCACTCATTCTGAGAGCATAAATCATCATGCTCTTAAAGATAACAGAATTGGATGACTATTTCTCACTAGGAAAAGCAGAAAAGCATTTTATGAGACTCATAAACCCACATCCCACAGATAAGGGAATCCTTACCATTCCTCTCTTTCTCATTTCTACCCCACTCCCTTGGTGCTTTTTTCTATTTTTCAGCGAAAAATAGGAAAAGTGAGTGCAGTGGGAAACCTGATGTGGTAGGAAAAGTAACCCACTTGGTACTTCCCTTCCCACTACTGACAAGTCTCAAGGGTAAATTCCCTCCTTCCCCTTTTATGGGAAGGGACATTCCCAACAGGACTGATCCTGGTGTACTGAAGGAAGCCTGAACACTCACACTGCTTCTGTGGCAACAACATCAGCACCATCCCTTTCAAGATGTTTCTGAAGGATGGATTTAGCAGGGTATTATAGGTAACCTTACAAGAAATAGTTTCTGGTGCTTTTCTATTCTTCAAACTCCATCTCATCCCATTCCACAGCATTAACTGTCCTGTTTTCAAGTTTTAGGAGGATAAAGAGCATCAAGCACCATAAAAAATAAAAACTGCAGAAAGTACCCACTCAGAATTTAAAGTAACTTTAAATTCTTCCTCTTGATTGGGAATATACTTGTATACATCTGAAGTGTATGAATTCACATAGTTATGTCTGATATAATAAATAAAAGGCTTCCCCAGAAATCATATAGAGCACTAATGCAAGGGGTTGCAGTACATGGAGCTGTAGAAAGCTTACATTTTGATTGTTTTCCTTTTGGTTCAGTACCCTGCATTTTCAGGTCTCTCTATAAAAAATGGCTTGGACTTTCTGAGTGCCAGTAGAAGCACTAGTGGCTTCTAGTGGCACTCAGAAAAAGTTTTCAGAAAGCCAGGTAAATAAGGTCAGTATTTGCCACACTGAATTAATCCACAGAGGTCTGTTAAGGTAGTGTTTTCTCATACCTCATGGAGACCAAAAGGCTGATGAATGCTCTGAGCCTGAGAACAGCCACATCAAAGCAGACCTGAGGGTCATCTGGTCCCGTGCCCCGAACCACCACTGCCAGAAGGAGCTGCCTCATGGAAAAGTTCCATTTTACCTTATATGCACATTTACATTTTTCAGCACTAATGGAGTGTTTTGACAAGCTGCAATCGACCTCCAGTCTGCAGTGAATTTTGACTTTTTGTTCCAATTTTAAACACCAAAACCCAAATCTGGACATGACAATTCCCCGTAGTACAGAAATTAAGAGTCAAAGACATTCACCTCCTAAAACAATATACAAGGCCAAATTCATAATCTTTCTCTGCCTTTCCCCATTTGGCAGAGGGGAATAATCCCATACAATGGCACATGTCTGATATGATTGTCATGGGGAAATTAGAGTCTTATATCTAGAGAAGGAGAAGTCCGACATTACTAAGGTTTCCTCTGCTGCCAAGGGAAAGAAACATTGCCTCCTGGTGATTAACACTGTAATTATTATTATAAATTCTGAAACACTTTGAATTACGAGGTACATTTTCTTTAAATGGGCACCATCGTTAGTGCAAGTTGATTTGAACCAATGATTTATTCACGGTTTAATAACCCTGTTTGCTTCACATTCTCAGTGCATTTTGCTCAGTATACTGTATTACTGGCTGGTTGCTATAAACAGTCCATTTAAATTTAGACAGAAGCTTTTGGAAAAGTTCTATTTCTAACAGATATGTGAATTAGAACGCTAACTGCATTGATCAGGAACTACTGGTTTCTTCTAAATGCTTTAACATTTACCTGTGTGCCTCAGGTTCTCAAAGATGTTCACAGGTTCTAGCTGAAGTTCCCATTCAAACAAAGCTTTCTATTCAGGCCAATCCTAATATTCAGTCAGTTAAAGATCAAGAGGAAGTCTGCCAGACAGCAAAACTCTGCCAGACTGCCAAACTGTGAAATTTCTGCAAATAAATCAGAATCAGACTTCCCCATTGTGGTGTTAATAAAATACATCCAGCCTCACCAATAAATCTGCAGTACCTTTCTCCATGTTCTGAAGTATAAAAGCTTGGCTTTACTGGCATTGTTGCAAAGCAGGTCTTAATCAAAACTAGTCATGGAAGAAGAGAAAAAAGTCTTTAAAATTTGTCCAGATACACTTTTGTCAAGAAATTATATCTTTTTAATCAGTGTGAAATTAAAATGTACTTTTTTTACTGAAATTCTTCCAAAGTTCTGGCTTGAAGGTGTTGGAGAAAAACCAGACTACACCACTGATGATGTACAGAGCTCTACAACCAGCTCCTCTTGGGCTACTTCATATTTTAATTTTTAAAGATATTGCCAGGAACCAAATACAGTTGTTTGCTCTCCACAGCGCTTACAGCACTTTATAAGGGTCATATGCTGTTCCCTCTCCTGAAATTTCCATGTTGCAGTTTCTTAATTGGTCATCATTTTCAGGATGACAGTTTTTACTTGGCTCTTTGGAGAAGGAAACATTTCTAAAAGAAGCATCACAGTCAAGTATGTATAAAGCTGGGAGAAGCAACACCTGCTCCCCATTATACTCCTTTCCTCTACTGCGTTGCTTATTTAAAACCTTTTTTCTGAATGGTGTAAAAAATCAGAATCTAAATCAAACATGAATTAGATAAAGCCATAAGCTAGAATGATGGGGCAGTGATTGTCCCAGTGCTGGGCACTGGTCAGGCCACACCGTGAATGCTGAGTTCAGTTTTGGGTCCCTCACAAGAAGGACATTGAGGGGCTGCAGTGTGTCCAGAGAAGGACAACGGAGCTGGGAAGGGTCTGGAGCACAAGTCTGATGAGGAGCAGCTGAGGGAGCTGGGGACGTTTATTCTGGAGAAAAGGAGGCTGAGGGGGGACCTTATCACTCTGTACAACTGCCTGAGAAGAGGCTGGGGTCAGGTGGGAGCCAGGCTCTTCTCCCAGGTGAGAAGCAACGGACAAGAGGAAATGGCCTCAAGTTGCTCCAGGGTAGGTTTAGATTGAATATTATGAAAAATTTCTTTACGAAAAGGGTGGCCAACCTTTGGAACACACTGCCCAGGGACATAGTAAAGTCATGATCCTGTCAGGGATTTGAAAGATGTGTAGATATGGCATTTAGGGTGTGGTTTAGTGATGAACATGGCAGTGCTGGGTTAATGGTTGAATCTTGGAGGTCTTTTCCAACCTAAACAATTCTATGATTCTCTGATGTATTGGTATCTTAGTGATGCAATCATTATTTTTGTTAACCAGCACATTTCAAGAAAACATCAGGCTACCAATTAGTATGCAAAAAGTCCATTGTTTAGCTCAAACAGCTTGGCTGGCCGCATCTCCATTGTCTCAGAACAACACTGAAACCTTGTTTGGTCCCTTTAGCCTTTAAAGCATCTGTTCATACAAACCCCTGCCTGAGCTGCCAGAATCACTTACTTTTATTTACTTTTTTTTAGAACTTGCGACTTTTGGTAAGATGACAAGGCACATGATACACTCGTGTTGGTGTATGAGTGCCTGGGCCAACAGGGTTGGTTTTGTGTGTTTTTTAAACACTTGACTTTGAACAATTGAAAATAAAAATCTGGTTTTCAACATAGATAAAAGACAATAAAAGTTATATGAATAAATAAATATTAAGTAAGTAATTAATAGGTATCACACTCTCAGGTTCCAATGCTGCTGTAATTACAGACGAGATTTTGCATGGAGATATTCAGAGATTAAGGAAGAAGACTGGCAGCACAGAGCAAATATTTTCCATGCTGTGAAACCCAGCTCATTGGCTTTACATTGCTTCCCAGAGTGAAACTGTCTTGGCCTACTTCCATGGGAGTGTCACAGGAGAAGGAAACTGAGATGAAGACTCATGGCAGGCAAACCTAAACACCAGACTTGATCTCACCCTTTCCTTTTAAATCCTGTATAAATCCATTCACATGGACAACGGCTTATGTTTCTGAACAATGACTCAGAACACAGATCTTAAGTCAGAAGGCAACAAGCTGCTTCTTCACAAATTAATTTTGGACTCTTCTTGCTCAATTTATGCCTTTTTGCTGCTTAAAACTAGCTGTGTTTTGTTGCTCTGCTAAACTGTTTTAATGCAGGTCATTTACTACCCACACAGAAGGGAAAGGGCAGAAGCAGAGGTGCTTGATCCTTTAATGCACAATCTTGCAGCACTTTGAAAATCCGTATGAAGATTGCCTTGTCCTGCTTTGAATTTTATCTGGCTTCTTACTTCTCAAGATACTCACAACACAATTACAGGCAGACACTGTTAGTCCCTGAAAAAATTAATACAGCAGGATTGTGAGGAAGGCAGGGAAGTACAAGAGGCGTAAGGAACAGATCTGATGCATTAGCAGATATCTACCTTTTGGATTCATAGACCTAATACATTTAAACAACCCATAAACATTTGCAAACTTAGGTGTTACTGGACTGATGAGTTATAATACACTTTTTGATAGAAAATGCAGGTGAATTGTGCTCTTGGTGGTGGAGATTGAGAGTTTCTGAATGTCGGTAGCTTTCCACAGCTTGGAAATGCACTTAAAAGCTAAAATAATTTTAGATGAAGGGAGAAAGAACGAGACAAAGAAACTAATACAATGTGAGGGGAAACTATAGCTCCACAGGCAGGTGGTCTGTAGGTCTGACATCCTACCACCAGCACTTCTCACAAGGAAGAAGCATTGTCCCTGATGAAGCTCTTAAAATGCAAACTGGGCACTTCTGACAGAAATAAAGTAAACCAGATGATGGGATAGTGTCATGCTTTACCTCAGCAAGTAACTAAACACCACATAGCTGCTCACTAATCTCCTTCCAGTGGAATGGGAGAGTGAATGGTGGAGGGGAGGTAAAATTTGTGTGTTGAGAAAAAGACAGTTTAATAGCACAGAAATGGAAGGGAAGTAATAACAATAATAGAATTAGAATATGCAAAACAAGTGATGCACAATGCAATTGCTCACCACCTGACAACTGATGCCCAACCAGTCCCTGAGCAGCAGCCCCTGGCCAGCTTTCCCCATAAGGAAAAGCTGAGCATGACACCATACAGTCTGGGACATCCCTTTGGTCAGCTGGGGTCAGCTGTCCTGGCTGTGTCCTTTCTAGCTTCTTATGCCCCCCTTGCTGGCAGGGCAGCATGAGAAGCTGAAAAGTCCTAGAGTTAGTGTAAATACTAACTCAAGCTTAGCAACAACTAAAGCATCAATGTGTTATTGACACTATTCTCATCCTAAATCCAAAGCCCAGCACTGGGCTCCAATTAACTCCATCCCAGCTGAAACCAGGACAGATGGACACAAACACATCTTAGCTTCTTTCAGGTACCACAGCTCTAAAAATCTCCTTGTCTAGGACAGAGAAAGCAGTACACAGTCTGTCTGAAGTGTATTGGTCTGGCAGCAGTCCCCTGGAAAGGAGGCTCTTTTTACAGTCCACAGCTCGTCATCATCCTAAAGAAATCACATCTTCTGTCTTCCTTTCACAAGGGTGAAAGATAAACATTACCAGGCCCAGTTTTGTGGAAGGGATATCAATAGCACTGGGGTTTGTTCACAGCTGCCCAGAAAACCAGCACAAGAGCTTTCTAACCACTCACACCCTCCACAAAAAGAGACTGAAAACCATTTTTGACAAGCACACAGCCACAGAGATCACAGGCAGAGGCGAATGAAAGGGGCTGTATACAAGCCAAAGCTACTTTCATGTCTTTTGCCACTGAAGGACACTTCAGCTTCAGACTGTCCTTTTACCAGCACTGCAGGGAACTTCCACAACAGCTTCCCCTGTTCTATTCCTGTGCCACTTCAAGGGCACTTCAGCAGAGACCTCACCTTAAAGTCGGCACCAGCCAGGACAAAAGGTCTAGAATCAGAAGACTTTTATACAGTCTCATTTCAGCATGATTGCAAAATATCTATCTTCCTATTAGAGCAGAGCTGTTCAAGTAATGTTCAAGTGATTTGTGTCCAAAGAAGGACAAGGAGGCTGGTGGAAATGGTCAAAAAATGTGTAGATGTGACAGTTAGGGACAGGATTAATGATAGACCTGGCAGTGTTAGGTTAATGGTAGGACTCAATGATCTTTGAGATTTTCCAATTCTCCTTTGAGCTCTAGGATGACTGGAGTCATTCTCTCTCCTGATTCCACTCTGTTTTCCCCCACTCTCCTGCCCCCAAGGACCACTCAGCACAGTGGGAGAACAGGACAGACACTCAATACCCTACAGAGACACAACACACACTGTGTCCAATGCCTTTGTCCCCAAAAGGGAGCTCCCAAGCCCTGCAGTCCCTGTTGATGTGGCAGCTCAGAGCTATGGCATTGCAGCCAGCATGCCACTACAAATACAGCTGTACCACCAGCTACTTACAGTATTTAGAAGGCTCCCAATTCAAATCCAACCCAGTTACTTTTAAAAGGATTCAGCACACACTGAGAACCCTGCTTTCAAAAAAGTCCAGGAGTTAAAACAGATCCCTCAGAACAAAAAGGGCCACTGGTTTCTGAAGAAGTGCAAGCCACTGCCACGTGCTCATCTGTGCTGGCATCCTCATCCACCCTGCAGTCAGTAACCAAGTGCATTTAGATGCCCCACACACAGCACCTTTCCCCAGCCTTCCTCATTTCCTGATGAAAGATCAGTCTCAGCAGAATTAGAGAAGCAAGGGTGAGAGAAAGGACAAATACAAAATGAATGCTTAGCAGGAATTGGCTTCTCTGTCTGTTCTTTAAAAAAAGAAGTGTTTTTCTAGAACAACACAGTGCAGAATAACCATTCAGCTTTCTATTTTAGAATGAATTTGTCTTACATGTCCATGGCAGAAAGTTAAACTCAACAAAGAGCTGCTCAGCACTTCCTCTTCATTGACATGCTGTATCCTCCCTTTCCAGTTTGGGGACAATTTTAGCCCAGCTAAGGAAAGCTTGTGGCCAAGGGCTGGACACAACAACTCCCCAGGCAGGGACATCGTCCACTAGACCAGGTTGCTCCAAACCAAGTCCAAACTGGCCTTGAACAGTTCCAGGGATGGGGCATCCACAGCTTCTCTGGATAACCTGTGCCAGTGTCTCACCATCCTCATACTGAAGAATTTTGTCTTAATATCTCATCTAAACCAGCCTTCTGTCAGCATGAAGCCCTTCTGCCTTCTCCTGTCCCTACAGCCCCTGTCAAAAAATCCAGTTTTGTTGATTATCAGGAACTGAAACTAATTTAAAAACAGGGAAGAGAAAAATAGAAGTGTTGATTACAAACCAGGATCACATTCCAGGAAAAAGGTGTCAGAGTTTGATAATTTGTCTTCATTCCACATGGGAGGAAAAACTTGTATCTTTACACATTTGTTACAAATGATTAAAAGAAGCACTTTTGAAGGTAAGAGGAAACTGTAAGAGACTGGTCTGCCCCAGCAATGGGAATAGCCCCGCAGCAGCAACTGGTTTTGTAATGCTAACGATCAATCAGAAGAAATCCAACCTCTCCTGGGAGAAATTTGTCTCAAAAAGGAAATAACAAATGAGAGAACTGGAGTCAAAATACCAGTAAGGAAGAACAGATGCTGCCACAGCAAGACTGAAACAGTCTAGCTCCTTGTCAGCCCTCTTTGTTTCTTCCCCACTCCTCTGTTTTCATATCTGTATAATTTATTCCAAAGCAAATTTATTATTTTAAAGACTCCATGGAGAAGGCTTTGTGTGTGCTAAGGGACACAGTGCTAACTACTTCTTCCTCTTCCCTATTATCAAAGGCTTTGCCTAGTCTGGGATTTAGCAAGACTTTTAATTAATGGCTTCCAATGGTGCATCCACACTGGAAAGACTTCTCTCATTAGCTAATTAGTCTATTGTCTTAATTAGGCAAGTCAGTTTTACTTCCTTGTTGCCTTGCATGGGAAACCCTGGTTTTCCCACCTAGGTTATCCCTCAAGTCAGTTCCTGGCTTCTCTGTCCTCACTTGCTTTTTGGAAGGATTTAGAGCAAGGTGCTGGCAGACAGCATTGCCTCACCTTTCCATGTGAGTCTAGACCAGGCAGGGAATGTTTTGTTCCCTGCAGCTGTTCTGAAAACAGGGCCCTCTCGAGTCCCCAGCAAGGTCTTGGGTCATTAGGAACTGGCTCATCAGCATCTGTCAGGAACAAGAGTGCATTGTCTTACAAATTCTCTGTTCTCCTACGAGGACAACACCAGTACCAGTGGGGTTGGATGAGATGATCTTTAAAATCCCTTCCAAAACAAAGCATTCTCTAATTCTATCCCTGAAGGACCAGAAGACCAGTACATGTGCTGAGATGTTCAATCCTCCTAACCTAGGTGAGAAGTGACCTGAAGCTGGGCACCTTCCAGCAGGCTGTGTTTGTTGAACTGCTCTGGGCCCAAATGTATCTCAGCAAGGAAAGCAGGTGGATCATCTGCAGGAGCTGCAAACTTATGCCTTGTCAGAGACAGCAGAGCTGTGACTCCTGCTGCTCCTCTTTACTCTGACTTCTGGCCATGGTATTAACTCTCAGCAGACAGGACTGCCTCTTCCAAGGCAGGGATTCGCTCAAGAGCCTCTCACCACAAGTCTCCATCCTGTTCCCATCACACCTGTGTTTTTTCTGCAAGTCCTCACACTACACTTCTCTCTTCCCTACAGAAACTCCCACGGATGAGCACGGCAGAGGCAGAGTTTGCAATCCACACTGTAATGTCTGACCATTTTGGTGCCTATCAGCTACACCTACTCTTGAAGTGTTTTCTCAGCAAGCTTTCCACTTAGTCCAATTAATTTTGACTAATCACTTTTGGTTAGTAGAAAGACTGTTTAAGACACAAGCCATAATGGCAGAGCGAACCACTGACTTAATGCTCACATCTTAGGTACAGTAGAAAAAATTTTTTTTCATTTCTAGTGTTCCCTTGAAAAAGCCAATATATAATCTCTGCCTTGACAACATGTACTTCTACATAAAGGCACCAGTATACTTCGTTCTAGCTTAATTTCTCCCTGCAAAGCAGAGTACTGAAAACTCTAGAGATGCTGCCAGTATTTTAGGAAAGGCCAGAAAGAAAACAGGCAGAACTAGTGATGGAAAGCAGAGGATACCTAACTCTTCAACTCATCTTCATTTCGGAACACCTCTCCTATAAAGGAAAGGCTGAGAAAGTTGGGGGTGTTCAGTCTGGAGAGGTTTCCAGGGAGACTTTACAGCATCTCCTAGTACCTAAAGAGGTCTGTAAGAAAGATGGGGACAGACGTTTTACCAAGGGTTGTTGCACTAGGACCAAGGGGTAATGGGTTTAAATTAAAAGAGGGTAGATTTAGATTAAATATTAGGAAAAAGTTTTTTATAATGAGGATGGTGAGCCACTGGTACAGGTTGCCCAGAGAGGTGGTAGGTGCCCCATTGCTGCAACATTCAAGGTCAGGTTGGACAGAGCTCTGAGTGACCTGATGTAGTTGAAGATGTCCTTGCTCTGTGAAGGAGGGTTGGCCCAGATGACCTTTAAATGTCCCTTCCAATCTAAACCATTCTGTGAATTCAATGGTGTTTGCTACTGCTGTTTATTGAGGTGCTGAGATCATAGTGACCATTTGTAAATAAGCTAAAGGTGCCAAACTCAGAAGAAACAGGTATTTTCAGTCAGGTATTAACAGATACTGCCAGGCACCATCTGCCTTCCATCAGGAGTCAGAAGAGCGGAGTTGAGAGAGGAGCTTAAGAGAAAAGCAGGAACACTAACTTTGGCAACTCCAGACTACTCCAAATGCTACTGGAAACCTCTTCCAGGAATATTCTCTGTTGTCATGACTTGCTTTCAATCTCTGTACCAGGAATTGGAAAGGGTGTTTACTACACTTGAGGTAAAGCTAAGGCACCTTATGCCCACATCTTCATGGCACCACTGGCCAAACTCTTTCTGAGTTTCAGCTCTGACCTCCTCCCTTAACACACAGAGAAGCCACAGGACTGCCCTGGGGGTGCTGTAAGGCTAGGCTACTTCTCTTGGCTGGGCAAGCAGTCACAGGGCCTGGGGTTTACTGTTATTTGGGCTGGTTTATGTCAGCTCTGCAAAGAAGCCATCAGCCCAGTGTTGAGAGATCTCCACCACCTTCCCAGCACTCCACAACTGAGACACTTCAGAAAGTTCCAGAGTATCTCAAAGATGAGGAAGGAAGACCTTGACATGTAGAGACTGAAGAACTGTCTCTAGAGGTACTGAGGCTGAAGAATAAACTCAGCTGGCAAAGGTGTAGTAGTAGGGGGAGACTGCCCAGCCATTCTCTGCTCCCTGAGGCACCTCTGACAGTGCCAACACAGAGATATGACCCAGACAACTTCAGGGAAAAGCTGCAGGTAGGGAATGACACAACGCACAGCCCTTGTCCCCAGACAGCATGGGGCCAGGCTAATGACACAGGCTATTGTTCTCCCATTTGTTTAAAAAAGCAATGACTTGCGTGGATGTCAGCTTTGGAGTACGTGCTTGGCAATGCCAGCAGATAAACAGAAAGGATTTCCATGGAATACCACTTCTGAAAGAAATACATTTATGTTATTTTTGAAATATTATTAAATCCAGTAGTGAATATTTTGAATGTGGTATAATCCATTTTCCTAGAAACCAGCCAAGAAAAACTGACAGCAGCACAAGGGAAGTGCCATCATGCTGCCATCCCTGTCTCACTGCTCCCTCAGGGACATGAGCAGGAGCCTCATATGCCTCCCTCCTCCATCAGTGTGCCTTAAAACCCCAGTTCCTATCAGCTCTTCCCTCACCAGGCAAGCCTGGATCCTTCCTGCTGATCCTGACCCTGCTCTCCTATGAGCCAGGGACCCTCCATCGGCCCCAAAGCCGAGTGCTGACAAATGCATTGGGAGGGCCAATGCAAGCCACTAAAAAGACTGGGCAGGGGTATTTCAGCAACCTGCAGGTGGGACTGAGGGCCAAAGAACTGACACAGTGAGATCTGGATGGCTCTTGCCATTGAAATTGGCCAGCAGATGTAAGCAGGTGGATTGGGTGGGTGCAGAAGAACCACCCCTGAGCACAGATCATCATCTCCCAGCCTCCAGTAGTTCTACCCTAAAAGCAGAGCCCAAATCCATACCCAGGCACCAGGACTCCAGTCTTCTACTCCCTCTTACTTTCTGTGTGCTGTAAACTCCACAAACCCCCCTATGCCATGTTTGTATGCAAGCCCAGGGATAGCTTAAGCTGCAGTGATCACCTAAAGGAATAGAGTCTCCTCACCCTAGGGACATAGGAAAGAAAGTTACTCTGCACAAGTCATTGGAAAATCCTGGACCACCTGGAGAACATCCCCCTTTCCTAAATTGCTCCTTCTGAATCTCCTCACAAGTAGGACAGAGCTGAAGCCACCAGAGGAGCCCTGTGCCCCCATCCTGGCTCATGCTGTGGGCACACTGGGGAGGCTGCTCCCTCCCACCTGGCTGTCAGGCAGCATTCCCTGGGGCAGCATAGGCCAGGGCTCCATTTCCTAATGCATCCAAATGCAACTCTGCTGTGGATTTCACCCATCCCATTAAGATTCAATTTGATCTATTTTCTGCTGCAGTATCTGCAGAAATAAAACTCACAGCTGAGATCTGAAGGCCAGACAACGGGCCAAGAGTAAGATGAAATATGTTAAACTCCATTTAAGTTACAGCTCACAGAGCCGACAGGACATGCAGGTCGTTCAAGGCTGGGGTTTGCTCCTAGAAAATACCAGGGTCTCTCGAGCCCACCTACCCTTACTGCAAAACATTAATGTCTCCAACAGGCAGAGCTGCCAGCTCTCCCCACCTTTCCTCTCAGGATGGGGAAGAGGTGCAGCTCAGTCAGTATGAGTATTCCCACTGGGAATATTCCCACTGCCCACCCTGGGTACAGCCTTTGCTGTGCTTGGTACAGCCCATCACAACTCCTGCTGCAGCCAGATTCTCACCATTAGCATTCCCACTTATCCCCCTCCTCCCTCACCCTCTGTGCATCCTCCTGTCCCAGGCCCAGAAGCATTGCATCCATGTCAAAGGACAAGCAGGGCTTCAGGGCAGGTGGGACTCTGGGCTGGGGACCTCAGTCCCCTACAGACACCACAGCATTTGTCAGCATCACATCTGAGGGTGATGCAGGGGACTGTTCAACAAAGCAAGATCTGAGGTCTCTCAACACAAGGCATCAAGGGGATGGTCTCAGAAGAGACTAACTGGTCCTCATTCCAATTTTCAGAAATGAGGAGAGTTAAACACGAGAAAGCTACACCACAGGTTTCCTTTTAAATCTCCCAGAAAAAGTCCCATCAAACCATGGCTGTTGCAGACATGACTGTCCCGGGATTGTGGCACAGTCTTCTTCTAAGGACTGTCCTGTCCTCCTCCACCCCTGCTCCCTGCTGTGGGACAGACTTGGAAGGAATGAAACATCCTGCACAGAGAGACAAAAGCAAACAAAATGCAAACAACAAAATGCAAACAAAATTTAAAAAATAGAAAAGTATACAAAACCCATTTCTGAATTAATTTCCATTCTATTTATAGGCCATGACATGACAGTTGTCCTTCTAAGCCTTTCAATTAATCACAGGGAGCAGTTACTTTGAGCACGTATGCCTACCTTCCCTCTTCCTGAAACATGTTCCAGCTCGTACTGAAGGACTGTCTGCAAGGTAATTAATTATTTACCATTATCTACACCAGTACTTGGCTCTCAAGATTTTTTAGGAACATCAAGTCCTCAGGCAGCAATGCTCTTTGGGGCTGAAAAGAAAAGAAGAGCCTTCGCTAGAGACAGGGAAGGGCACAGGGCTAGGAGGGATTGAGAAAGGGAGCTCAGCACTGTGCTGAACATGGCTTGCTCTCTTGTTATTTTACATGATACAAGACACAAATCTGCCTAATAATAGGATTTTTGTTTCAACTAATTTGTGGGTAACTGTATAGAGACCTACATGTGTAACAGAACTTTTGTCAAACACTGCAAAGACAAATAATCTTCAGTTCAGAAATGCCAGAATTACTGTTTCTAGTGGAAACCTGATTCATTGGTGCATTGGTTTTGCACGGCCTGGTTTTTGGTAGCGGGGGAGCCACAAAGGTGGCTCCTGTGAAAACTCCTGGAAGCTTCCACCATGTCCAGCAGAGCCAATCTGTGACGGTTTTGAAGATGGGCATGCTGCTGGCCAAAACTGGGCCAATGAGAGAGGCTGGTAATGCCTCTGTGATGACATATTTAAGAAGGAAATCAAAACAAAGTCACAGGTTTTGCTTCTAGTCAGAGGAGGAGGTGAGAACATGTGAGGGAAAACAACATGAAGACACCAAGGCCAGGGAGAAGGAGGGGGAGGAGGTGCTCCAGGTGCTGGAGCCAAGATTCCCCTGCAGGCCATGCTAAAGACCATGGTGAAGCAGCCCATGGGGATCCAGAGATCCACCCACAGCCCGTGGGGATCCACGGGGGGTGCAGGGATCCACCTGCAGCCCGTGGGGGAACGTACCCACACACCAGAGTGGCTGGATGCCTGGAGGAGGCTGTGATCCAGTGGAAGACCCGGTGGAGAAAGAGGGACCCTTCTTCCAGGCTGGAGCAGCCTGTCCTTGGAGGACTGCACCCCGTGGAGGAGTGACCCACGTCACAGCAGTTCAGGGAGGACTGTCTGCCCATAGGGGCAGTTCACATTGCAGCAGGTGCGGTAGGGCTGCTGCTCATGAAAGTGGACCTGTGCCCGAGAAGTTCACGGAGAACTGGCTCCCGTGGGAGAGACCCCACGGTCTCACAGGGGAAGGATTCCTCTCCCAGAGCAGCTGAAGGAAATCTCGGTGATGAGCTGGCCAAAACCCCCGTGCCCTGACTCCCTGCACTGTTGGTTGGAAGGAGTGAGGGGCTGGGGGGAAGCAGTGTTTTAAGGGCTTATTTTACTACTCATTATCCTCCTCTGATTCTGTTAGCAATAAATTCACTTTGCAACCATAAGTTGAGCCTGTTTTGTCCTTTAAGTGTTTTTCCTGGTCCTTATCTCACTCATTGAGTGTTCGTCAATTTTTTTTTACCCCCTCTCCACTGCCCAGCTGTAGCAGGGGAGGGTGAGCAAAAGACTCTCGTGGGTGCCTGGCATTGGGCCAGCATCAAACCACGACAATTCCTCTCAAATCACGTATTTATCACCTGACCACATACCATCTGGCTCCCAAACCACTGGTACACCTGAAGTGCATGCTGAGCACTGCTGACTTACTGAGTGACTAACAGCGCTTCAACTCCATTCCCCAGCCACACATCCACGACTTGCAGTGTTGTGGTCAAGTCCTGCTCCAACCCGGAGTTTGGGAGTGGGAGGGGGAGGAGCAAATGACTGGGAGTGGGAGGAGCAAAAATTTCTGCTGGAAGTTACGCAGAGTTTCAAAGGGGCTCCTGAGATCCAGCGTTCCTAAAAATACTTGCATCTACATAAAGACATTTTTCCCTGAAAAAAAAAATAGAAAAGAAAAAAACCCAAACCCAAATATTGGAAGCTTTGACCTCACAGAGTTGATGGGATGGAATCCCCTTGGGAACCCCAATGGAGCTGCATGAAGGACCAATTTAGAAATGTTTCTGAAGCTGCTGTGCTACAAAGCAACTTAGGAGCTGCTCATGCCTGAGTGAGCTGCCGCTTCCTCCGGAGCTCTGGGAGCACAGCATGGGAGCAGCACAGCATGGGACCACAAATGCCACTTAGAGCAGGACAAGACCATGGCTGAGTCTCCTCCTTGGCACTCTGGACGCAGCCCAGGAAGAGCCCAGAGAAGCACTGCTGGAAGGAGGGATGTGCCAGGGCCTGGATGGGAATCCAGCCTGGACCCTCAGCAATGCAGGAGCGGGTGAATGTGAAGGTGATGCCATCAGAGACCTCTCCAAGTCAGTTTGGCCATGGGGCTGTGCCTATGGCTCCAACACAGCCCGAACAAAAGCCCTGTCTCTGTGTTTCACTGTGCAATACATCTAGGAAAAGACAGGTCTCCACTTTATGCTCCTACTACACTTAAAGTTTGCACTTCACCTTAATCCAAATTAATTTTCTTACAGGCTTCACCCCACAGTCACTCCCACTTCTCCCACCTCCCGCAGCCAGCAGTCCCACTCCAGCACCACCTGCAGAGCCACGGGAGCAGGGGGCTGCAGCAGAGGGACAGATCCATCCCCACGTGCACTCCTGCTCCGCTGCTCCCAGAGCCCACCACACCCCCACAAGAGACCACTTCCAACAACTTCTCTGCACCAGCCCCACAGCCCATGTCCTCAATGGGCTGAGTCCCAGCCCAGCCCAGCTTCTCCCTAACGCTGCAGGCACCATTCCCATGGCTGGGGCACAGGGGGAGCACTGGCGGTCAGTTTGATACAGCAAACTCGGCACCGAGCAGCTGGTGCACCAGCAACAAAGCTAAAAGCAACCACAGGCGTGCACTGCCCCCATCAAGAGCAGAGACATTTGTCAGCAGCTCACCCCCCGATGTCACAGGTGCCCCTCCCTGCTGAAGGGCAAGGGGGTGCTGGCTGCCACCCTTCCACATCAGAGGATCCAGCAGGTGGGGAAGGGGAGACCCTGGAGTGCCAGCAGCCTTCTTACTGTTTAACCAACACACAGCCTGCTCCCCTCAGCAGAGCCCCCCAGAAAGCCCAGCCACCTGCAGCAGGGCCCCCCTCATTTCAGGGGCCATGGGCCGGCTACATCAGCAGCACTGGTAGGAGTTTGCTGTAGACAAGTGAATCAGTGGAACAGATGAGCAGCTCCCGAAGCATCTACCCACAATGTACAGCAAGAAGAGATGTAATTTCAGGCTTATGGCAGATGCTGGAGGGTTTGTGGTGCTAAAAAAAATTTTTAAAAAATAAATCTCAACACCTACATATAATAGATAGCTTTCTAGGACAAGGAAATCCTGCAGTAGCTGGAAGAAAACCAATCACAGTTCCCAACTACATTTGAGGTAAGGAAACAGAACATAGTCCAAAACAACATCTCCTAAAGGTCAGTTTCACAAAACTAGAAAGATCCAGACACAAAAATAACCGAGAGAAAACATCTAAATATAATTAAGTGTGACAATGCTTATTGGAGGATGTTTAAAGATGCCTTAGTAGAGCCCTCTTTCCCATCAAGAAAAGCAACAGTATATTTTAAAAAAATATTTGGTTTAAAATAGAAGTTTTTTAAGACAAGAGCCAAATTTAAAAAAAAAAAAGGTAAAAAAAATTTTAAATCTACTACAAAATTAGAGCAAATTTTTTAGAATTCAACACATTTTATAAAGAAAGCTAAAAGAGATTAAAAAAACCTAGAGGCAATAGGTCTATCAGGAAAAAAGCAACAATCTATCAGTATATTAGGCTTGATGCTAAAAAAGTACAGTGAAAGTATCCTAATATAGACGACGCAGAAAGTATAAGCATTACTTTTATCTTTGCAAATAAGGATGACTTAAATCTCAGCTATAGGAAAATTCTCTGAGAAGCAAGTTGGGAAGATCCCCAACACCATCTGCTAACTATCCTTCACATCTGTAACGAGAAAACCTGGACTCTGAGCCTATGAAGGAGCTCACCCAAATTCCTAACATTGACTTAAAAAAAAAAAACAAACCAGAAGCCTGTCCCAGGCCAGCCAGGAAGTTCCAGAGGTCTTGAGATAATAAATAAAAAACCCTGCTCAAGCAAACAAAAACTTAGCACGGTGCCAGTATTTCCAGAGGGCAAACGGCTGACCCGGGAAGCGCAGGCTGGTCACCCTGCCCGTGCTCTCAGCAGGGCAGGGAGCGGCCAGCGCTCAGGGATGGAAACACAACTCCTGTTAGTCAACAGTTTTCTGGCTGGAGGGCTTGTCAAACTGATCTAGTATTTCTTCTTAAGAGTTTGCATTTGGCTGACAAAGGTAACTGTGTTGACATAATACATACAGACTTCTGCGTGACGCCCGACTTTGGCTGGGGTGACAGTTCAAGAACAAAATCCCCCTCGCTATGCAAACAGCCGTGCACAGTGTATATCCAGAGGATTAAATGCAAGTTGAGCCCAGTGACCTCATTAGAGTTGTACCTGCGCTGCCTGCCCCTAGAGAGGTTTTGGATCCCCAGAGATGACATTCCCAAGAGCAAAAAGGGCCTACGAGGCAGCAGAAATTGCTCTCTGCACACAAAGCTCCAGGCAGCACTGCTGGGAGACATGGGTTTCCAGGGAATGCATGTTTGGGCTGTGTGCCTGAGTTTGCAGTGAGCTCAGAAGAACTAGAGAAGGGTATTGCCAGAGCCTCTGCCTAGGGAGCAGGCTAACTCATTGAAAAATATTGGCTGGTTTTAGAGCTGATCTTCACACTTGTAAAGCTGGCCAGAGGCAGAATGCAAGCTGTAAACTCAGCCATGCCAGCAGCCTTTGGCTGGTCCTGATCCCGCACGTGCCCCATTATACACAGCTCATGATCATTGTTTCTTACTTGGGTCCTAATCTGTGCTCAGCACTCTGAGCACCTTCCAGTAACAACACTGGGCACACCAACTTATGTTATACCTTCCCAAATGAAAAGAGAAGTGTGATTTCTCTTGAAAGAGCAAGTTCTTCCCAACTCCCCCAGTGCCCAGCGCAATAGAATGATGGTCAGGTTTGTGAAAGTTTTCAGCTGCCAAAAATTTTCACCCCTCCCAAAAAGACATATAGACATCTTACCTGTGAGAGGAGCAGGGTTATTCCTCACACCCTTCACCCTCAATCATGTCACTGCCCTGCCCTGTGTGTATGTTTGGACACACAGACCAAAACCTGGAGCTTTTTTTGAACCTCTCTGACCACAAAAATATCTCCAAGTGTCCAGGTAACACTGGATGTAGGAAAGCCTAACACCAGACATTCTCCAGTATGACTGGCTGAACAGCCAGCTCTGGATGTGCACTGTCTACCACAAAGGGCACCTGGGGCTTTCAGTGAATCCCAGTTTCCTCTGCCCACAGGCACCACTCACCTCCTTCTCTTTGTTCAGTTCCAGGCAAATGCTGATGTGAGATGCTGCCCAACAGTCACACTCTTGTAGCTATGTGCCGTTGCAGCTGTGGGCAGTGCTGAAGTGACAAGTTGTTCAAAAATGTCCAGGGTAACAGACCAAAAATCCCACCCTCACAAGAGTGATCACCCACCACAGCTACTGAAGCAGTGCCAGTTACACATCCCAGCCTGAATCCAGCTTATGCCGACAATACAGTTTTAGCTCCAGCTGGATGACCTTGCATGAGCTTGCTTCAGAAATGGAAGACTTGGTCCTTCCAGGATTTGGCAAGAGCTGACACAGCCATCACAGGTGCCCTTTTCATTTATTGAACTGGCTTGGGGTATATTTGCACATGAGCAGATAAACTCTTTGTCCAAAGGACTTCAATCTGGCTGCTGGGTTCCAGATGAGCTCCTCTCATTCACGTGGCTGTTCACATGTCAGGAGGAGCATGAACGGAGCTGAGGTCCCTGACTTTTTGTCCTGCATCCAGGGAGGCTGACAGACTGCTTACTTCCCAACACAGAGAGATGCAGTATCATCTGAACACCCTAAGCACATATGATCATTTCAGCAACACAAGATGACAACACTTAGATGCAGATTAGACATTTTACTTTACTGAATCAGACCACCACGACTGGCCTGACCACCTCATCCTCCTGCTGCTGAAACCCTTCATGATTTAGCACAGGCATTCCCAGTTTAGGCTGTGACTGAAGGAGGAACAGTGCTCAGGTGAACAAAACAGGATGGGTCTTGGGACTTACCACTGCTTCAGTCTGTCACACTGAATTCCCCACTAGTCACACTCAAGTTCTGTGTGCAACAAGAGCCACGTCCCCTCAAATCAGGAAGGTTAGCACTGTTTGCACTTGTGTTGACTTTATTCATACACACGGACAGCTTGTACAGAGAGCAGACAACAGGCTACTGACAAGGACTAAGATCTGGAAAATATCTACGTGATCACTTCAACACAAAGCTGTTCTTTTTCACTTTCACAGGAGCTTTAACTCAACTCATAGTGGAGGCAGTCTTAAAACATGAAATGCATTCAAGTGATCAACGATTTGAAAGGTAATAAAAGCCGTTAATAGCTTCAAATCTGCCTGCAGCCAGATAACATAAACAGCTAACAGTTAACTTGGCAGAAGGGTAGGGTGCTTTTCTTCCCCAGAACCACTGATTAAACGCTTGCAGCACCCACATTTTAAAGCAAAGCTGAAGAGAAGAGCAAATACCTTTTCCAGCTATACTGCAGTTTCTCATAAACCCAGCACAGCCTGTCTGTGTGCTATGGGCAGCGTTTTATGTACCAGTTAAAAAGCAACTCACTATTCGAGGTCACTGCATCCAGAGCCTGCCCAAGCCAATGGCCATTTCTGTGCTTTCTATCATTAATAAATCAATCAAATGTTAGAGGCACTGGAGTGAAGTTGTCCTGTCAGCCTTATCCATCTGGTACTTTTACTGAACCTTGTTGAGTTACTGCTTATGTACAGAAGACTGAGAGAGACACTGAGACAGCAGCATCCCAAAATACTTGCAACTTGCACATCATGAACACTACAGATATTTCATTAAAGCTATTTTACAAGCTATAAAACTGAAGGTCATTTTATGTCTCTCTCTATAAAAGCAGACAGTGATATAGTCCTTAGTAAAACATACTCTATGGTACAATTTAAGCAGCACTACACAGACTACTTGAAACTCCTTACAGAGCAACTTATATCCAGGATAAGTTCTCTGTTAATACTGATATCCAGTATTTCTTTGCTAAAACAACAAGACTTTGAAGGAAAGAAATTTACACCCTCAAATAATACAGCCTTCTTAAAAATAATGAATAATATCAGTTTAACAATTTTCCTAGATGAATTCATTAGGGAGGTCAATACACAGGGCTACAAAGCAGACTTCCAAGTTACTCATGGAAAAAACATGTAAATTCTTCACTCTGCTTTCAGCATAGCAGATTTATGATAAAAATACTAAAACACTGAAAGGCTGGAACACAAAAGCAAGTGTACAACGTTGTAATGGACTGGTCTTAAAAACCCGAGCACTCTTGCTCAGGACCTGACGCGGCACTCGGAGACGTCCTCACCTGCACCTCTGCCCCGCTCCTCCCAGCGCGGGTCGGCTGAAGGGACGTGGGTTTTACCTGAGTTGGCTCCTCCGTCTGCAGCTGCCTCTGGGGGACAAAAGTTTCGAAAAGTCGGAGGACAGCAGCAGCAGCGGGACGGGACAGGCAGAGTGAGCCGGGAATCCGGCGGCAGCCCGGTCACCGGAGAGAAGCGACGGGCGGGCACTACTCCGGCTCACCGGCAGCTCGGAGCCCTTGGCCGGGGCAGATCGGACCCTGGGCTCCCCAGCGGAGGTGCCCTCACCGCCCCGGTGCGGGACTGCCGTTCTGCTCTCGCCGCCCCTCGCGGGCT
>VXBC01009529.1:253720-275751 GCA_013399945.1 Ploceus nigricollis | reverse complement strand
AAAAAGAAAAAAAAAAGAAAAAAAAAAAAAGGTTTTAAAGAAAATTATCAAAATCTTGCATTCTTGAATTGTTAAAGACAGCATTTTGGCTTTGATATGATCTTTTGGCTTCCTTTTGACACTCTGCACTGAATTCTGCATAGTTTTGAAAATATTTTCTCTGTGTAAACCAAATAATTTCATTCATGGACTTTCAGCTGCTCTGTTCAGGACATACCTGTAGACAGGAGTAAGATCAACTCTCATGGACATATCCTTTCAGCACCTTTCACCTTCACTTTGCTCTCCTCTGTCGGTTTTGCACCATTTATAAGATGCTCTCAGGAGTGTTTCAGCTGTGGAGAACTAGGATGTGACTTCAAAGGACCTGAACTTTACATAAAAAAGTCTTGGCAAGAGCACCAAAAGTATCCAAAAAAGATTTTGGCCTCGCACTTAAAAAAACCTTGCTCACAGAGCAGTGCGAGGTAAAGGGGGTGTAACATTTCATGAAATGAATGCAACTGGAAAAACATAAAAAGGGCTTTTTATCTGGCCACTTTTTTTGGTGTGTAATTGGTACCTGCAAAAAGCAGTCTTTTTCCACAGCCTGGAGTGACTGCCCCAGACAGGAAGGTCTGCAGATCTCTACCAGGCATGTGCACATCTGCATAGCTGCAGCAACTAATCTTCCGCAAGAAACTTAGAAGAAATTATGATAGATGTAGTGAGCAACTGTTTTCATCACTGGAGTGATTTAGATGAATGATCTTCAGGCTGTTTCCTCCCACCTTCCTGCTAAATGGACTCTTCACTGGTTCAATTAAGACAAGGCAAGCACTCTAGGAAGCAGTGGCAAGGGAAAAAAAATTAAGGTAGAGGTATCAATGAGACCTTTTTAATTACACTTTACCAGAACTGCTGACATCAATCACACTGAAATAAGAGTATCCCCCGTGTGTTAGAAGAATTTAGGCTCATTTGATTGTGCAAGGATCATGAACGTGATTGCAGGAGAAGGCACCTGAATTAGGGTCAGAACCCTTCAGTAGCTGAACTACACCAGGGAGAGTAGGTACATGCATGCAAACAAGAAGACCAAGTAGAATGTAATCAGTGCAAAATATTCAAGCACCATAAATTCACACTCCTTGTGCAAAATTGTGACAGCTTTGCTAACAGGGAAGCTGAGAGGGGCAGAGCCTGGCATCCTCCTGCCATGCCCATCACAGCAGCCCAGTGCAGAGCATCTCTCATCCCTTGCTGAGCATGTCCAGTGGCACAAAACACCCCTGCTTCCCAGCCCTACCTACCAGGGCACACAGCTGAGTAAGAGTTAATCCAGGTATACTGTAATAAATGGAAGCTTATATAATTGAAAAATAGCTGAGGCATTAATCTTCCTTCTCGCTACCTTGAGTCCTCTTTAAAAAGATTATTTTGTCTTCAGAGACAGCTTTAATGCTACTTAATGAATCGCTTATAAATGAAGAATTTTTTCCCCTCCTATACAGGGACAGGCTGACTACTACCCTGATTGTCACAGAGACAATTAACTTTTGTCAAATATACAAAGATAATAGCTGTTCTCTACAAATACTACTATACTGAATTTGGCATATTTAAGGCAAATTTTTCTTGCTGTTTTGACTAAGCATGCTTAGTGACAGTGACATACCCATTCTCTTTAGCCAGACCTGGGGAACTCCTCATGCTTACCAAAATAATTAGTGGCCCCCTGGGCACCTGCTGGAACAGGTAGATTACACTGGATCAGGATTACCATGTTGGAAATTTCAAAATTCCAACATGAGCTCATTCACAGGTGTCTTGGCATCCCATTTCAAAGGAAGGAGGAGACATGAAATGAGAGAGATACAAAATCAGAGCCTCAACTTCCATGCTGCTTGTCTCAGTTGCAGACAGGGTGGAGGCAAGCCATCTTTGATCTGTAACTCCATCCTTGCAAAAGCAGGCACCAGGACCACAGGGACCACCAGGACCACAGGGACCACCAAGACCACAGGGACCACCAGGACCATGGGGCAGGTTAGTGGTTTCCTCACTAAAAATAACTCCCAGTGAGCTGGAAGGGCAAGTTTATAGTCACTCCTGACACTGAGGTCCCCAAGCAGTAACACTCAGTTTTCTCCCTTGCTTATGTCCCACCAAACACCTGCTCTGTTCCCCAGATCCACACACGCAGGGCAAAGATGCTGAATGAAGCTGAACCCCTCTTCTTCCACTACACCACTAGCCAAGTACTTGTATTTATTTCTAACAAAAACAGCAGGCAATGAAAGTTGTAGTTTCTCAACACATGGGCATTTTGACTCAAGCAATGGCCTTTGGGAGACACACTAAGCAGAAGCAGAAATGAGGCTGATAAATCCTTTGCCACATGGACTACTTCCACACTCTTTAGTCCCTGCGTGGCTGTTCCCTGGTGATGGGCAGAGCAGGTTTCCTCCACCCCTGAACAGACCAGGTGAGAGTGTAGAGGTCTCTGCTGCCTCCCATACTGATACCAGCAGCCTACAGGTGTTGAATGCCACAAGGATGCAGTGCTCAGCCAGTGGAAAGCTTCAGCACATGTTTTTCCAGTACAGTCTGTTTTATTTGTTTAAGATTCTGATCTAGAGCTCAGAAAATGGAGGTTCATTCCTTGGTGCAGTCTAAGACTCACTGAGCCCAGAAACACTGCTAAAATAAGTAATTTAGTCCTGCCATGCAGCATGACTATTAACATAAAAATAAGGGCAAACACCTTCCCCCCTCCATCCTTATCTCAATTCTGCCCTTAAATCCAGCACATGGCCAGGAGGCAGAGTTATTTCCAAACCATTACCTACAGAGGAATCACTATTGCCCACCTGCAGTTCTCTAGCCAAACATATACAGCAGTCGTTCCTCTCTGCCAAACTTTTCTCTGTCCAGTTGGACTGTGCAGCTATGTGCAGAGGCAACACAGCTGTACTGTGCACGGCGTAGGAGAATCCCAGTCCTGGGAAAAACAGCACTGGCTCCTTCAGCAATAAACAGATGAATGCAGCAGCTTGCCCCGAGCTGCCATCGCAGAGGAGATCAACAAACAAGCAGCTCTATTTATGCTGTCGTGCTTGCCTAGAAACTCCAGACAAACTAATAACCTTGTGTTCAGCCACTTCCCCTCTTTGTCCCGGCGCAGCAGCCTGGCGCAGCGCGCACAGCCCGCTGGCCCAGAACAGCCCTTTTTGTTACTCGCTGCCAGAGCCGCGGACACAGGCCTGTTCATTCAGCCCAACTGCTGAACGCTGCAACCTAAATAAAAGGGAAAGAAGGAAAACTCTGTATTCCTTTTGCACCCTGAATAATAAATGACACCATCAATGTGCCTTGGGATGCAACATCAAACCACTTCCTTTGCTCCAAGATGAGATTTAAAAAGAATGATTTTTAGGCTGACTTGCCTTTTCAAATATCCCATTTTTTCCCCCCATCTCAAACTCGAGGATGCAACATGAATGAAATCAGAATTAGCCTCATTACAAACAAGCAAGGGGGAGGGGGGGGCTGACCTAGATTCACTCTGCTTCTCGGAAGGAAGTGATGGCAAAAGTTTAAAACCTGTCACACGGGGCTGCAGCACATTTAGGTCAAAGTTTGTTGCAATGAAATTGTGCTTTCTGGAAAGGCTTTTACTGGTGGGATGATTTATATGGCAACAGCTGAATTATGCATGGGATTTGTACAGTCTCTGCTGGCAAATAAACATGTGTGAAGAAACTCAGGCTTCTTCCTGCAGCATCATCAGTGCCGCAAACCCAGCTCTGCATCCCTGGGGACGCACGTGCTGGGTTTTGTGGTAGCTCTCACCACCAGCTACATCGGGCAGCATCCCATGGCTGGAACCAGTCCTGCTGCATGTCTCAAGATGCTAGGACAGAACATGGGATTTTTCAGTGACTTTACTTAATCCTGCCCAAAAAAAAGCCAAATTAGAGGGCTTGCTCCCAGCAAAGACAGCCTGGTTGCTGTGTAGGCTGCTCAGGGAGGATATTCAGATGACAATTGAGAGGTAGCATGGGACCCTCCCAGGTAACAATCATGGCTGAAGGAAATGGTCCAGCCAGTGGGGTTTGTTGTGGGGAAAAACCCTCATGGAAGGATTTAATTGATATATTTAATAGCTAACAAAACCTAAAGAATTAAATGTTTTAGTATCCAAGTAAGAAACTTCTGCAAATCAATATAATGCAAAGAGAGGAAAGCTTGTTCATGACAGACCAGTCCCCCCACCCCGTTTGTGTTCAAGATCTGCCTTTGACTCAAGCAGAAGAAGGACCACTCATTCTCTTCACACCATCCCCCAAATGTGTGTGCTCAAGTGAGGCTGAGGCAGACTTTTCCCTTCCACAGAAACCTTTTGGGATGGTAGGAGAAAAAGATGGAGAAAAAAGGGAGCACTTCATACTTTTTCTCATTGAGATTCCTCACCCAGTCCGTTTTCCTACCATTAGAAACCAAAGCCAAACCCATTCCTGCTCCTTACAGGTGTCCTTTCACCATTCCTTTTCCTTTTGCCCCAACATGCTGTGCACACAAAAATCTTGCTGTTCTCACAGTTTCCCACATTAGCACCTACAGGGATGCTGGCTGGGTTGCTCTCAGTTTTCCTAATGCAGCTCTCACAGCCTCTCTCACCTCACTTTCTCTCCCCTTACTTCCCCCTCCTCCAGCCTGGGGTTCATCCCAGTTAGAGATCAGCTGGAGGTACCAGGCCAAACTTTTGGAAACATCGGGGTACTACCCAGTTCACCACCACCTGTATGTGGAGAAGGGACCTAAGTTTATCCTCTGACTGTTCAGGAGCAACAGTGCGAGATGGAAACTGCTGAGATGCTCTGGGGACTCTCCCCTTCACATTCCCTGCCTGCCCAGCCCCCATGTGCATTCAGATGCACACCCACCTGCAAACATTCTGCCCACACCACGTCCAAGCTGCTTTTCCAGCTGGGGATGGCACAAGCCATTGCCATTAGCAGTTGCTTTCCAATGCTAAGGCTGAAATTCCCATGGTTGTCCTCTGCAAGGAGAGAAACAACTGTCTTAAGAAAGAAGGCAAGGAGCTTTCCCTTTCCTGGAGCAGCCCCTCCTGCAGCCTGGATTGTGACTTGAGCAAACTTCAGGAGCACTTGGCACTAAGCATCTTGCTATGAGGCAGCAGTGTAGGAAGGACAGTGTGACACTTTCGAGCTCTTAATTATGTCCCAAGCAGCACCTCTGCGCCTGCAGTAATGAGGGCTCAGCTACATCCACGGCTGTTAGTGAGATCCTGTTTTACTTCATCCTCATTATGGGAAATAGCCTGCTCAGATCCAGCAGCCGTGGAGATGTTTCCTCTCATGAAGCAGATTGCCTTCCCCTGTCAATTAGGAGCAGAGAGCTCCACAGCCCTGTGCAAATTGCTGGGTGAGAGCATAAATAGGAGGACACGAGAACCGATTACAGCCTTGGTGGCAGGCTTGCTTAAAAACACCTGATGGGAACAGGAAGGTCAAGAGTAATAAAAAGCAGAGAGGTGATGGTGATGGTGGCTGGCAGAGCAGTGCTGTGGAGCCAAGGGGGATGTGTGGTACCTACCTGCCCCTGCAGAAATGCAGCCATCCGCAGTGGCAGTGTGGTGGGAGTTAACAGAGGGGCTGCAGCCAGTTGACTCCACAACCAAAGCTTTTTCCACAATGAAGAGATTCCCTTTCCTCAGGCTGTCACTTTGGTACCTATCAGCAATGTGCAGCCCATAGATGGGAAACTCTGTATCCCTTGGGGAAATGGAAATGATCTTCTTCTCTTGCCGTACTCCCACTAAAAGCACTGATTTCACTGGACAATCCAGCACACCTGCAAAGCTCTGCAGCATTTCCAAGAGGTGAGCAATCAGGTCTCTGGGCTGAGGCTGCACACAAACCTTTACGCAGTGCCCAGCACTGGTGCTCACACAGCCCACAGCAGCTGCTCTTACCTGAGGAAGCCCAGGGCTAACTTCCATCATAAACAGACTCTTGTCCTGCTGGGTGCCCATTCCAGAGAACAGGATGAGAAAGTGTGTGTGGATTTTAACCAATGGTCTTGAAGATGGTTTGTTCAGCCCTACAGACTTTGCTGACTCCTCCTGGGCCTGCTTCTCAGCCCCATTGTCCTGCTGGACCCCTGGAGCCTGCCTTTACTCCTGCCTTTGGGCAAGGAGGTGGCAATGTCTCTTCTGCCTACGGGTCAGCCCAGGGTCAGGGACAATTAAGTAAAGGAACAACTTTCCTGCAGCAAACAGCTGAGTGCCCATCTTACAAAAATCACTTTGCTCTGCCCTATAATACATCATTGCTCATGAACTTCCACTGGTCTTCAACTCACCCCCCATTGCCTGATCTGATCTTCAGCTGCCCCTGTATCTTCAGCCTGCCACTGTAAGGTCCACACCAACATCCAATGCACGTGTGAAGTACCACTCGTGTTTGCTCTGTCCCACCCATCTCTTCAATAACTGCATCCAGAAACCTCCTCTGGGCATCAGCTCTGCACACTTACACCTGTCAGTGTTTTTGCAGGCTCTGCAGGACGGCATTGATTCCTGCTCACGGAGCAGTTCTGTCTGAAGGAAAGCTATTGCATTTGCCTGGGTGGGCTTTGAAAGTGGGCCTGTCTGTGCCCTGCAGATCCATTCTTCACCTTTCCACTCCTGCCATCCCCACAGACCGTCCACTGGGGTTGCTCACCCCTTTACTTTCCTTCTAGACCCTGCAGGCAGAGCTGCCTGTGATTTATTTCCTTGTATTTAATTCTGCTAAGTCATAGGCACCAGAAATCTGCAGCTGGCAACTCCAGGCTGCTTTCCAGCTTCTCCATCCAGACCTGCCAGCAGACGTTTTCAGTTTTGGTTCTCAGATCTCCATTACAGTCTGGTCTCAAAACAGTGGATCCACCAACCCTCCAACTGTGCACGTTCAACTCCACAGCCTTAAAGCTGCTACAAATGAGCTGCAAGTCCCTCCTGCTCCTTGAGAGAAGAGGGTATCACTCCAGTGTGTCTTTCTTTGGCAGATAGTGGTATCATACCTTCAGATCTCCTTAGCACAGTTTGGTGCCTGGTTTTCTCCTCCTCCCCAGTTGTAGGCTCATAAGCAAAGACAGCTCTCTTCAGATCTCGTGATGCTAAAGCTCTTCTTTATCAGTAACCCCACTTACCTCTGCAACAAGGTGAAAACAGTGCTTGAATTTCTGCTGCTTTCCTAGAGAATTTAAGTGACACTGAGCTGTAGGAGCATCCATCTTCCTGCTGCCTTTCCCTTAGCTCCTCACTCCTGGTTGTGCTCTGCCCTTCCTGCAGGCATTTCTTAATAAAACTGGGGCCCAGGTTTTATTCAGTCATGGGGAAGAAATGAGAGCTTCGGTTCATACCTCATAGGAAATTCATTGAAAGTTGAACAAATAACTTCAGAGAAAAGAAATGGAAAGAAAAAGGAAGGATTTGCATGTCTCAAGTTCACCCCACTTTCCTAAAATCTGATCGAAGAAAGCAAATTTGGAGATGTTAAGTCTGTTATAAGGTCTAAGAGGGTTGTATACAGTTAAAATGAAACCCCCAGTGGATGGGATTACCTCCCCCAGTCAGAGTTTGTCCCTGCTCCCAGGCAGGGACCAAGCGCTCTCTTCAGGCAGCGGGCACTCCAGCCTGGCATGCAGTGTGCACAAAAGAGCCTGAAGGAAAAGGCAAGGCTGCTGAAGGAAAGCTGGATGCAAATTAGATCTGTAATACAGAGAGCTTGAAATTAAATATAAATTCAACTATAGAAAAGGTTGCCAGAGATATTTAGGATTTGTATGTGTACATTACATATATATACACATACACTCATATATATTTATAAAGACCAACAAATCCTGTCTGTGTTCAACGTGGGCAAGATGTTGCTATAGTAATCTTAATTTTACATTCCTTACATTAAAAAGAGGATTGCAAGTTGTTTGGCACTCAGACTGTCTTTTTGTTATAACATGTGCTGCATTTAACCCAGTGGGACTCTGTTCTCTACCTCTTGGAACTATGGAAATAGAAATAACTACTAACAATAATGTCATCATTACATGGCAGCCTTGGATTCAGTTTCCTTTAGAAAAAGGGGAAAAGGAAAAAAAAGGGGGCAGACAGATAAAGAAACAGCCTGTGCATGTTAGCATTGAATTTAGGCTTGGACATGAACATGTCCTTGAGGACAGGCAGAGACCCAGGGAGACGCTGGGGGCTGCAGGGGAAACAGGGAGTCCTGGGTGGGAGCAGGGCAGAGGAGAGCACCTGCTTCAGATTTCATGTGACACCAGCTGTAAATCAGAAGTGACTCCACCAAAGCCAGGAAAGGCACCAAAGGGAGGTAAAAAAACCCAAGTGAGGTACCTGTGCTGCAAACACACTGCCTGTGATGAGATGGGGAGCTTCTCCAAAAGCTGGCATGGGACAAGGGGCTCTCTGCCCACAGTGGGGGTCTCTGCCTGTAAGTAGGGAACTAAAAATAAAACTTTAACACCTCTCCCAAAGCAGCCTCCCTCTCTGGTAGGAGCCCTGCAGGTTGGAGGGTGGCAAAGGGCACCTGGCAGGAGTGGGGCTGCACCCAGCAGCTGCACACAGCCACATGGCCAGCCTCAAGGCCACCCCCAACGCCTCTGCCCCACAGCAGCTAACTCCTACCTTGGTCCCCTTCTGCGAGGGGCTGGGGGCTGCATGGGGGGCTACAGCCTCCAAAATCTGGGGACCCAAGCCCTCCCAGAGAAGAGGACAGACAGCACTTTGTCTCCCTGGATTTGCTGGAGCTTCACGTGGTACCAGACCTGGGGAGGTGTGAGGTGGGGATCCATGGAGCCCATGTGCACATCCTGTGCTCTGCAGAGACAAGCGCTGACTTCAAACATCCCCATCTGACACCAGCTCCCAGGAGTGTTTGTTTTCTCCAGATTGATGGTGTTTACAACTCCAGGCATCTTCTCAGTCATCTGTGATCTCTGGCCATGAGTGGGTCTCTTTGGGACATTGGATGACAAGTGTTGCTACAGTGCCAAGGAGATGGGACTCCCAACTGCCTGTGGCTGGCAGATCGCTGTGAAATCATGATTTATCTGGAGTTAGATTAAGTTATGTCTCTCTTTCCTGCCTGCCCTGGCAGTGGCTGCATGCAGGTGTGCTGTATTTCTTCCTCTTAACAGGAGAACGTGGGGCCATTTACCAGCAGCATGAGGTCAGAAGGTGCCCAAAGGTAAACTCCAGGACAAAGCTTGTCTGAGTGCATTTGAGGGACGGAGCTGACAAGTGACAAACGGCCAGAGCTGAGTTCGCTCTATTTTGGCTTACGCCATTGCTTGGGGAAATACATGAAGGGAAAACAGGTGAATTATTGTCACCTTCAGACTTAAACAAATGGAGGCTTCAAACAAAATTGCATTGCTTAGATGTTCAGAGGGGGAAATATTTACCTCGCGTGCAGAAATAAATGTTAAAGTTTATGAGTCACATAAAGCCTTTTTATGCTGAAAATCCCTTCTGGATGAGAATGGGGATATTTCTCATTGTGAACTTGATCCATCCAATTTATTTGTGGATCAAAAGGATCAGTGAGGGCCTTATTCTGCAGAAGATCGGGCAATAGGAAAAGTTCTTTCAGTGGGGGCTGGATGCCCACCTGTTTCTCCCCATCCTGACTCACACAGGTACCTTTCCCCACCCAGAGAGGTCCCATCGCCCCTGGCAGGAAAAGCTCCGGTTGCCTCTTTGCACTGAGGGTTTTTGGCTGCAATAACAGGTCTGCCCTGTCATGTGGTTGCTCCCCAGGGCCAGGGAATGGGCTGGGGCTCCTCCAAAACCCCCTGTTCACAGGCACAATCAGGCTTTGGAGGAACACAAGGAGCAGAGCAAGGTGGAACACAGGAACCGGCAGGCCAGGCAGGAGGAGGGTGCTCTCTCGTTCTCTCTCTCTTTCTCTCACTTCTTGCAGCCCTGAGCACCCACCTTTCTAGGACACAAGATGCCAAACACTGGCATTCACTCCTCTTCCATTAGCATGTGAGAGGGAGGTGCATCAATGCATGGAATAATGGATGAGACAAAGAGGGGCAACCCCAGATCATGGGTGCACTATTCCCGAGCTGCTGGCACCACATTCCAGGGAGACAGACAGCAGCAGATCCTAGGAGAGGCAAAGGCAGGAAAAACTCATTCATATGCAAAGGGTTTAGATCTTGGGGAGACTGGCAGTGAGCTCATGCAGCACAGAATGAGCCTGCCCAGAGTTCTCTGCCTTTTGGAAAAAGACATTGCTACTGCAGGAGCCTCAGGCCTTGTGGAAAAACCACCATTTCCTTCATTGGTGATGATTTATTTGGGAAGAAGCCTCATTTTTCACTGATCGTATTAGAAGCACAGAATGGATTACAGCATGGAGTAACCCTGATAGCTGAGAAATTCAGTGTATGCAAATGTGAGCCTTAAACGGCTCTTTCTGTGAAAGATTGCCTGTAGCTGGGACGTGCTGGAGATGTGGCACCAATGAATAGGCTGGTATTTAAAAACAGAGGCTCTGCCACAAAGTACAACACAAGGTCTGCTGACATTTACAAATGCAGCTGCTCCCTGTGAGCACAACTTGCATCTCTGCTCTGTAAACCTGCTCCTTTTGCTGCAGAACCCTGTGCCCAGTACACACGCACATGTGCACCAAAAGACTGCTAAAAACAAACACTAACTCATCTGCAGCATCCGTGAGCTCCCAAGGTCTCCCGTGCTGTTCCCTTGTACCTAAACTGCAGCCCAGGAGTGGCCAAGAGGCAGCACCAAGGGCCTAGGGCTGTTTCATCCTCTCCCACCTCCTCCAGCCCCTCAGAGCTCAGGCATTAGAGGGGAACACGTTCAGGTGGGAAAAGAGATGAGGTGAAACTTGTGTTTTGCCTGGACTGATGCTGCCCTTTGCCTGGGATCATCTTCCCTTGGGTATCCCTTGTGGACCCACCACCTCCAAGGAGCACAGGGATGGACAAGGATGCACAGGGATGCTGTGCAGTGTGTGGCAGCTGCCTGAAGATGGCAAGCCAGCACTGCAGTTTATAATACATGCAAATAACCCTGCTGGAGGAAGAAGGGGGCTCCCTACAAATAAGAGGGCTATATTTTCTTGGCAGCCCATGTAATGCCAGAACAGAATTTAAATTGCGGTGTTTATCAAACAAGTCTGAGCCTTTTTTTCTTTCCTCTGCTTTGTTAAATGCTGCCCTTCTTGCAGAATTTTGAGCAGTACTCCTGGTACTGCATCAGTCCTCAAGCCCAAATGCAAAGTCTGAGGAAGAAATTGCAATGCATCCTTTGGCACCAGGGAGCCATAGAGCTGGTGTGTGCATGCAATAATTTATCCTAAGCCTTCTAGTGGCATTTTATGTCTTTTTGCTGTAGTGCTATTACAGCTTTGATTACTCCATTTTTATGTTTGTCAGCACAGCATATGGGCAAGATAATTTGTATTCAAAGTATTAAACTGGTAATGTAAATTATTAAAGACCCAATTCATAAACGCATTACACACCATATGCAGATTTCTTCCCCTTAACTCCCCCTTTCTCCTCCTCCTCCCCATTTTGCAGACCTGGCTTCACACAGCTGGAGCAGGAGTGGGACCACTGCCAGCTCCCACCCCATGGGCACCAGGTTTGTCAGGGGAAGGGAGTGTCAAGTGAAGACCCAGCCTCTTCTTTTTCCTGCTGCCCCCTGCACAACTCATTCATCCCCAGGTGCCTGTTGCCCATCAGCTCATCTCATTTTGGCACCTCCAAAGACAAGAGAAGAAGCTCTTTCCCATTTTTACTCCAACCCCTATTTGCAGCAGAGTACCCTCCACAGTATGTACATCTCCCAGTGCAGCCATTGCAAGGAGGCACTGGAGTGGGCACAGGAGGAGGAGCAGACAATCACTGTGGCAGTCCCATCTCATGCCCATCTCCAGTTCCACACGTGCAGGACAAGGGCAACTTAGCTCTGGTTTTGTAGCAGGGGCTGCTACACCTGGGGTAAGCACTCAGCCTCATGGGCAACAGGTCATCTCTGCCCCTGCTCAGCCCCAACAGGATTCCAGCAGCCACTCTGAAGGGCTGGGGGCAGTGAAACCCTCCAATCCTGCATGGAAATTGGGCTGTTCAGCTGTAACCCCTTCGATAACAGGCATCTCCTTTCAATAGCTGTTTACCAGACCATACACAGCGCCATTGTGCTGAGCAGATGCCGTCTTCTGTTTTTCTCATTACCAAGATTTACTGTCTTATAAGCTTATTATTGACCCAGGCTTTAGGCTTCCTTCAGGGCTGAGGCCGAGGGGAATGCAAACTCCCAGCACTCCTGTTTGCAGGAGCATTCCCCACTGAACCCAGGGAACTGACACGGGGCTCAGGGCTGCCTCCTCCAAACCTGGACTCCTCCATCTCACAGCAAAGGCTTTGACAGCCCAGAAGAGTATCAGGGAGCTGCAGGGTGCCCTGTCTCTGCCCTGGGGGATCCCAAAGCCCCTGGGCAGCCCCTCAGGCTCTCCCCCTGGCATAGAGCAGTTTCAATGTTTTGTGCTGCCAGCACTTCTGCAAAGTTACATTACAGTGGAGGAAGAACTGGGACTGTGATGCTTAACTGCATTTAGCGTGTGTAAAATTAAGCAGGTCTCCTAACCTAGAGTCACCCCCAGCACACAAAAAACCTTTCTGGCCCTGCTTTTCAGGCAAAATACATGCCTCCTCCCACCCTGGGACAAAAAGGAGTATTTTGAATCCAGCTTTCCAGAGGTTTGGCTTCCAGGGTACCCACAGGTGACCACAGCAGTGTTGCTCTACTTCTCCAGACCTGCATTTCTCCAGCCAAAAGGTGCTGTTGGCACAGACCAAGAGGCAGGATCCCTGGTACACTGGCCCTAGCAAAGGAGCTGTTTCACCTGTGTGCCCACACTCCACCCAGTGCCAAGAAATCGCCCTCAGCAGAAGCTCCCTAAGCTTCTACCCAGAAAAAAATGTACGACTACACTTCAACTCAGTAGGACACAGAAGTACAAAAAGTAAAAATGCTGCCTACTGGGACTCAGCTCTGCTCCCCCAGGCAAAAAAAAAGCAGTTTTGCCAGAAACAGATGAGAAAACAAGGCAGCACAGCAGGGGCCACCGGCCATTGGTGCTGTACCCAGAGCCTCAGGGGTCAGATTTGTGTGTGTGTGCGTGTGTGTGTGTGTAGCTGACAGGTAAAACAAGAACATCCCACACAAATTACGAATTTTTCAGGGCTTTCACACAACCTGGCCACATATTGCTGACTCAGAACTTTGAGTGACACTGCCACACAGCTGCATCCAGCTCACTCCTCAGTGCTGCTTTAATTCCCTGGGACATCATGTCCAGCAGCGATGGCATTGCCAGAAACAGAGCAGGGTGGGAATGACACTGCTCCCTGAACAAGAAACCTCTCAGTGCTGGCTGCTCAGTGTGATGCTTCCCACCTGTGGCAGGCACAACGCTGCTCCAGCAGCAGTGGATGTGTGCTGGGAGCACTGCGAGGCTCCAGCTGTGTACAGCCACGTTTGGGTACGTCACAGCTGTGGCCAAAATTGAAGCTGCCAAGGCAGGGTATGCAGGAAAAGGATGGAAACATGAGCAAAGAGCTGGAGATGGAGGAGCAGAAAGGGAACACATGCAGAGAGGCTGGGAAAGAAATTACTTTTTGGGAAAAAACAAACCAAACCACTATTCAGTTATTTCTGTTCACAACATATTTGTAATTCCTTCTCCAACACTATTTTCAAAAAAGCAGAAGGATTTTTCAACTCCTATTTTATCATCAAATGAAGAAGACCCTGATCCATCCACACTCTGATGACCAAACCACAAACCTTGGGCCTGCAGGGATGAGGGTGAGGGGCTGGGAATGAAAGAGGGATGGAGCAAGTGGAGCTGGCCCCAAGGAGACAGCGCTCCAGAGCAGATGCTGCTGGTGGCAGAGGCAGCCCTGCACTGTAACAATGGGCTCAACTTTGGGAGAGCTGGGCTCTGCTCATGGGAAGGGTTCAGAAGCCCCAGGCTGGGTTTTCTCCTCCTCCCCCATGCATCTGCTTTTCTGATGGGCTCTGCAGAGCTGGCCCTGCCCGAATCACAGGGGGAACTGTGCAAGCAAGGGCCTGAGCATCTGCTGTGTATCACCAGCCACAGGGATGCATAAGGTTTCCCCCCAAAACCTCGGAGCAGCAGGCAGAGGTGGGGCATGCAAACAGTGCCATCAGACCAGAGCATGTCCCTCCAGCGTCAGAGGGGGAAGCTTGAACGCACGGAGCTCTGCTGGGGAGGATGGGCTCCTCTGCAAATAACTCCAGTGATTGTTATTTTGGAATAGATGCACAGAGAGCCACCGTGATCCCAGCGTGCTGTTCATTTTCGGTGCCTATAACCCACATTGTGAAGACACAACCCACCCAGCAGACGAGCTCAACAGCAGGCTTCCAGATGTCCACCCGCTCGCCCATCTCAGACTCCTAATCCCCTACTTTGTCTGAGCTCTAGCTCATTTCTGATGCATTCAGATTATCCAGCGAGCATAACTGCTAGTGAACATCTGAATATTTCCCCCTCCATCTCACATTTCACCTTGGAGGAGAAGCACTCCACAGAGCCCAGGCCCTTCTTTATCAAGCCAATTAGTGCAACACAAAAGCAGTGAATAGGACCAGGCAAAGCTCAATGGCCTGTAAAATCCACAATATTTCAAGATGGGCTTAGGCCAAATATGACTGTTTTAAAAAAAAAAAGGGAAAGCCTAGGGTGAGTAAACCAGAATGCTGGCCTTTCCAACCACACTAAAAAGAAAACCCAGCAAATCAGCGCAGCGAACAAGGCAGTTCACGGATCATAACGAAAAGTTTACAAACAGAGCGGCTATAATTCCTTCTATAACATTGGAGGACCCAAGTTTGCAAGGAACAAAAGGAAATGATTAACAGGGGAAATATGCATGGTACAAAAAGACTTTTTAGTCCAAAAAAGGATGTCCATATTTAGAAACACTTGATTCCTGTTGTCAGGGCCCTGCTTTTCCTGAATGTGTTTCTCTCCCGTGAAAGAAACAAGTCACAAAGGGAGTTAGTGCGCAGCCATGTCGCATGGACACGGGGCACCACTGATTTTTCTCCAGGATTAAGGGAAAAATGCAAAGGATTCCAGAGCAAGCAAATAAAAAATTAAAAATAATCATGTCCATATTTAGGAGAAGGCTTCTAGCAAACCAGCAGCTCCTCTGGCAGGATCCCCTTTCCCACCATGGGTACCCTGAGCCCTTGTCAGGGTGGGCTGCCCCCACAGAACCTTACCTGGGGGGCTGCCCAAGCACCCATGGCAAGAAAGTGGTTCTCGCTCCCCTGGGGCTGTGGGGCCAGAGGCAATCCTGCTCCAGATCACAGGGATCTGCAGCTCTGCTCTTGGAGAGGCTCTTGATACAGGGTTCTGTCACCTGCTCTGGCACAGCCCCACCAACCAAGCATGGCCTGGAAGGGGGTAAATGGAAAAGGGATCCTAGCAGAGCACCTCTGATGGGCAGGAACCTTGTGTTTGGCAGGATGAGAATATATATGAAAGTGCTTCCCACCTACACATTCACTAACACCTTATCTCCCCCACAGCAGCCTGTTTGTGTCCCTGCCACGAGGTGTGCCCAGCACAGCCTAACATTGGCAATAACCACGTCCATGAGAGACCCGAGCACAAACAGCAGCAAACATTTCTGAGAGCAGCCCTTCCCTTTCATGCACAGCCCCTGCTGAAGCTGGTGGCTCAGGCCGGCTGTGAAATACAGCACCATATGGTCCCCAGCACCGGCAGAGACCCCGTGGGCTGGATGCCGTCTGCTCAAGACCTGGGGACCCGCATCCCTCAGCTGCCTCCTGCTCCTGTTTCCCACCTCCATCACAACTGCTCTCCCCACATGGATTGGCTGGGAGAGCACGCTCCCAGTCAGCAGCAGCTCCTGCATCCCCGTAACCTCCATCCTCATCCTGATGCTGCTGTGAGCACAGAAATCCCAGGGGAATAGCAACAGTGGGTGTCTGAGCTGGCACAGAGAAACAGCCCGTGACAGTGGAAGGTCTTCCCTAAAGCACCTGACTTCTGGGAAAACACAGTCCAGGCTGCTCCCAAAACTTAAATGCAAATCACACCATCTCAAGGAAGCCTTTGGGTCAGATGTGCTGACCACAGCTGCTGTGCTGGACTGAGAGAGAGCTAGGCAGAGAACAGGAGGAGAGGGTGGGGCATCCACAGCTTCTCATGGGCAACCTGTGCCAGTGCCTCACCACTTCTTCCTAACTTCTAATCTAAACCTACTCTCTTTAGTTACAAATAATTTCCTCCTTGTCCTATCACTATCTGCTGGTGTAAAATGTCACTCTCCCTCTTTTTCATAAGCCCCCTTTAAGCATGGGTAATGGAAAAGTCAGAGGGCTGAGCTCTACATTCTCCCCAGGCAGAGCACTAAAAGGGGACAGGCCCATTTGTTCCCTCTTAGCAGAGATGCATAGAGAAGAGGGCAAAACAAACAAGGCTAAGTCCTTCTACGTTCAAAACCACTGAAAGCCTTTTGTGAGCCACCCTCAAGGTTCAAAATATGTGGTCTAGTGGATTCTTTTGCTAGACAGCTCTGGTGGGAATCACCAACAAATGGAACACAGTGACAGCAAGTAATTAGACAGTCTAATGCTAACCTTGTCTAGGGGAAGGTGCCCCTGCCTATGGCAGGGGCGTTTGAACAAGATGATTTTTAAGGTCCCTTCCTACCCAAACAATTCAAAGATTCTATGATTCTATTTGGTCAAGTCCTATTCCACTTTCAGACACGTCCTTTGAAGTAAGGGCTCTCTTTAAGCTTGATCTTTGAGCTTGGTTTGAAAAACCTCCCAGCAGCTTGCAAAAATTAAGTTACTATATGAAGCAACAAATAAAGCAACAGAAGATGCAGCATGTTTCCTTCTGCTCTCCCTGCTACGGGGCAGAAATCCCAGCCAGGACCTATAGGTAGTAATGCCTTAAACAACTGCAGAAGCCAAGCCCAGGGAAGGTTCCCAGTATAATGTCTAAAGATAAAGAGAACAAAACTCAACCAACATATTTTGTAAGAAAGTGGGAGACCAAATTGACCCTGCTTACACCTTTCTCAAGCTTCTTTTGCAGGACCATGTATTACTGCTGGCACAGCCAGGTAACACGCAGTAAAAGAACAATCACACACTCATTACAGCAGAAAAAAGGCATTTGTCTCAAGCAATCCCTCAAATCACATCCTGCTATGGGTATTAGTTTTCTAAACTAAATAAAGCAAATTTTAAGCTTCAAAAAGAAGCAGTTAAAAACACTTACAAGCTATAAGCTCTTACAACAACAAAGCCAGGCCATGTTTGATTAATATTTTTAAAAAGAGCATTTTTCTGACTTGAAATACCTGAGGGAGCTTTACAAGTGGAAGGGCTGGGAAGAATAAGCAACTCTATCACTCACAGCATCCTACCTGTCCCCCTCCTCACACAGGTTTGGCTACAGTGGTGTGTGACACTAGTGCAGAAGGGCTGCTCTGGCAAACAACTGCAGAAACAGGGAGCACTGAGCCAGAGGGGGTGGCAGATATGGAGGCAGAGCAGCACCACTCTGCACTCACGGGCTCAAAAGTCAACCACAAACACCACCAGAACACCCAGCCCCACATCAAGGCAGGGCTCCCAGCTGTGGTTTGCCTGGCTGCTGAATTCAGCCAGAGACATGAAGTCAGCTGTGTCAGGGAACGCAGTTACAGGACAGGCATCCCTTTACCACAGTAAATGCACTTTCATCTCAACAAAACAAACATCTGCTCTTATGCATCCCAGCCTCTGAGGGTCTTAGCCCCACCACAGCACCAGTTTGCTCCTGCACACAACGTTCAGGCTCCCCACTCCTGGGGAAGTCACCTGCCACCCCTGCTCTAGCTTACCATAAAGCCCTGGCTCAGCCCGTTCACAGGTGTTTCTGTGAGGCCCTGCCACATCCAGGAACAAGAGGAGGAGTTACCACCCAGGATACAGAGCTGTCAGCTCCAGTATGGCTGTGCTGCTTCCTCCTGCCTAATTTAGGGATCCAGGTGCAGGAGGGCACTCAGGGAAGAGCTCTTAGCAGCAGACAACTCCAATCAAGAGCATTAGCACATGCAAGGAGACATCCCCCCCATCCACATATTGCTTTAGCACATAGAGATCAGATCTACTGGAAGGATGAGATGTTTGCAGAGTGCTTTGAACACAGGTTATCAAATGCTGCCCAAGCAGGGGCAGCCACACACCAGAGCCCAGCCTGCAAAAGGGATGAAGACACTTCATAGGGCACAAAAGCCCCTGTCAGGCATGCTGGTTATTCAGTCCCTTCCCCACTGCAAGCTGACACATTTAGAGAGCAACTGCTTGCAAACAGGATCCCCAGCACACTTTGTTTGCAGCACTGCTGTGATTTGCAATTCAGTTTATTGCATTAAAATGTGGTGCAGCCGTAGCCCTAGAAAGAAATAAACATGCCACTTGTCACAGTTCCTCCCATTATCTTTTAGAGGAAAATCAGCTTGGGTGAACATTCATAGAGGGGAGTCTGGGGCTCATCAGAAAGCACTGCCAGAAATGCAGCATCCTGCTCTCACTCCACTGGAAACATGCTATCTCCTTGTCCAAGCTCCCCAAAATCTGCAGCAGAAGACAGCTTACTTGGGAGATGTTCCTCTGCTTGTGGAACAACAGCCTGAGCGAGCAGAGGGAAAACATAAGGTGGCTGCCAGGACTGTGCTGGAGGCTAGAAGTAAAAAGCCATTCACCTGCTGATGCAGGACCAAGAGAAGCCCTTGCACCTTGCTGCTGCTCCTGCAGGGTTTATTAGGAGTGAGTAAAACTACCTAAAAAGAGCTGTTTGAAGGGAGAAGGTATGAGAGATGCTTTGACTGTGTTTGTATCCTCAGTCCCATCCCCAAAGAAGACTCTCCCTGTCCTAGGGAGATATGCATTTGTACTAGGATTTTAAATTAATTCTATTATAGAAAATTAACACACTCCTTCCCCACAGATGTGTTAGGGTCCTGACACAGCAGTAGGAAGCTGCCACATCCTGCCAATGTAGTTTTCCTTGTGACTGCTTGTGAGGAGTGACTGCCACACCCATGGTGCAGCCCCTTCCTCCCAGTCTAAGTGCTCAGATTTGGCTCACACCAAATATTTACCATATCTCAACTGAATTTTGGAACACACAGGCTACAGAGCAGTGGGTCTGTAGCCTCTGACTCTCTGGGCCATGCTGAGACTCCCAGACTCATTTTCAGCAGAGGCAGATTCTGCCCTGCACAGAGCAGCTCAGCAGCCTTGTTCATCCCATTGCCCCCCAGATGGTTTGATTCCAGAGCAATGTGATGCACCTTGGTAGCACCTGTGTTCTCAAGAGTCTGGACAATCCTGAATGCAAACCAAACAGCAATAACCACGGGAAATTACCTGCATGACATGGGTCAGTGCTGTCTCTGCCCCACATCACCATCAGATACTTTCTCTTGAGCAAAAGTTCTCAGACCTCTGACGCCAGTTTAGGCATCCAGAGAGACCATCCCACACAGTCAAGCCTTCCTCCGCCTCCCCCCAGCAGTAAGTGGGTTTTAACAGCTGCAGAACCAGCACCATCCCTTTTTCTTAGCTGAGCCCTGGTCCCTCAGCCCAACTGCAGCAGGGAGAGGGGCATCAACACATCACATTTTGGAAACATAAGTAGTCTCACAGTCAGTTCTGCTAAATTCATGCAAGGAAAAGTCTCTTCATCCATCCCCTCCCTTTGTCCAAGCTATTTTATCCTTACCCTTCTCTACATATCATGGAGTTATTAAGAGACTTATTTACTTTGCCTGGCTTGGGACTAAAGGTGAACTAGAAGTTTCAGTTGTGCAGCAGCACAAAGCAGAAATGTCTTCTCTGAAACACCACAAGCATTTCAAAGCAGAGAAAAAAAAGAGCATTTAGAGGGTGTTCTATGAAAATAATGGAGCTGGGTGAAATTAAGCAGTTCCCAGTATTTGAGATGACATGTCAGAACACAAAACAGTGGGGGGGAAATTTTGTGTTATTTATATGCATTCACACTATGGCATTTATCAACAGCAGAGTATTCAGGGAAGAAACATCACCACTACATCTGCAATATCCAAATGTGAGCCCCTGGAGTCCTGCTCTAGTGCTGGATTGAACAGCATCCCCAAGAAATGCCATATTTTAGGTGTGCAGAGCAGCAATAGGTAGTGCACTGTAAGGTAGGAGACCTTGATCAAGCTCTGCAACTTAAATAGATTTCCAATACAATGAAGACAAAGAGGTGTCAGCTCTAGTCCTCATTTGCTGATACTATCAATAGGGGCTCAGCTCACTAGCAGTTAATTCAAAGCCAAGCTCGATTTGCACAACAGTGATCTACACCAAGTCCCATATGTGGCTAAGGGGGGATTTTGCCAACTAGACAATAGAAACAGCATTAGAGCTCCTGAACTGATGCCATCACTTTTTTTTTTCTGCTTCACTACTTCCCCATCAAATTTCCACAGGCTAGGATCTCCAGCTGCCTACTCCCTTGCATCAGAAGACATGCAGAAAGGGTAGCAAATACAGAAGTACCTATTTCTTTTCCAGAGCAGCTTTATTGAGGCTTTTAAAATGCAAATGCCCATAAAATAGGGGCAAATACCACTTTTTTGTCCATTAAAGATACTAAAAATGACCATAATTAAGCAACTATAAAAGTATTTCTGAGTGATTCAACGGTCACTTAGCCTTAAAAACAAAAGTTGCTACATGTTGCTATGTTTCATGAAAGTATTTTAGCCTGCTCTATTCTGAAAATTTTGCTTTCAGGTTTTCGTCCACCTCAACACTAGACCAGGCTGTTTTACCAAGCTGTTGTTGGTGAGAAGTTGTCATGTTGTTGAAAAGAGAGAGGAAGCCAGAAGTGCTACCCAGTTAGGCAACTAAGTAGTTTTAACCACTTTCTAATGTTACTGCCTGTAAGCCTGGACCCCATTAATCTCAAACTTGGCTCAAAAGCAGAGGTGGCAGCAGCCCATGCCCAGGGTTTGCACCTGTGAGTGACTGTGTCTTCTGAAAGCAGCTGGACACAACAGCCCTCAGCTTTGAGGTGCTGTTAATGAAAGTACCCTCACATCCCCATCTACTCTCCACCAAGCAAGCACTGACCGCTAGAGCCAGCACAGGGAAGGAATTCAGGGGTACTGTGGGGTGCTACAGCTTTCCCAACTCATGCTGCTCCCGTGCTAAGGAAAAACAAGGTGATAGTCACCAGTCAGATACCAGGAATTACCTTTCAAGAGCCGCAAAAACATCCCCAGCTTGGATTTGGAAAGAAGGCAAGACTTTGACACAACCAGCTGGCAACCAGAGGGGAAAGAGACCTGTTGCTCCCCCACCCCACCTCACAGCCCCCAGTTCCTACTGAAACTCGTGTCATTAGAGAAAGGACACAGAGCAAGTACCTGCGCCACGCTCCTACTTCAGCAGGGAGTTAGACGTAGGCGCCTGGCTCCTGCCACGAAACAAGAGGCTAGAAAAAACCACAAGTCTGAAACAGTTTAACACAGGACAAAAAAGGCACATTTTAATATGTACAGCAATGCATTTGGGCTATAAATTTACCCAACACAACTGAAAAAAATCCAAACTATGCTTTTATACTTATTCCATGGTGTCAGCCTCATTCCTAGCCACCTACCTTTCTCTGCATCTCTGAATGCTGCTATATACACACACAAACAAACAATTACGTCATGAATGTTCATTTAGGCTCCCAAGTTCAAGTAATAAAGTTCAAACTTGCATAGCATCTTATGCCA
The DNA here is from genome assembly GCA_013399945.1 of Ploceus nigricollis. Taxonomy (NCBI): domain Eukaryota; kingdom Metazoa; phylum Chordata; class Aves; order Passeriformes; family Ploceidae; genus Ploceus; species Ploceus nigricollis. Next base: position 253,815 of record VXBC01009529.1, on the reverse strand, counting down.
CTCAGCCATAAACAGTTACGATTGCATATTAGCTGGAGCAGCCATCTCTTTCAATTCAGCCAGTTTTGGCTGGCCACCATTTTTTTAATTTTTTT
>VXBC01009529.1:167677-240440 GCA_013399945.1 Ploceus nigricollis | reverse complement strand
AAATAAAAGTGCTAAAAAGGACCAGAGCTATAAGCAAGCTTTGTGGAACACTGATCGCTACTGATCAGCTCCACAGCTCATCCAGCCGTTCTCATAATGCTCCTCCACCATCTCATTCCCATCGGTGAGACCATGAATGCCTTGGAAGGATAATGGAGGACGACAACTGTATGTTAAAGATTAATCCCCAAGACCTTTAATAAGCTTCCCAGTATGAATCCAGATTGTCTTGATGTAGGAAGTCAGCCTGACATTAACCTGTGCTCGAGCTTTTGCTAATTGCACTGTGCCACACCTGGGAGGATTTCAGCCAAAGAGTTGATGTGATGTCTTTACTGGGCTTGTCCAATATTGGTCAGAGCACGTTGTGCTTGCTGTGTTGGATATCTTCCTCAGGGGCAGCATCACCTACTAGTAGCTAGGAAGAGGCTGGTGTGACTTCATACATTGAAATTGTAAAGCATCTTAGTGAATTGGAAGTACACCAGTCACAGAAAAATTATTTGGGCCTTCAGTACAATGATATCCCCAAAATGAGCTATTGTGCTGAGAAGCTTCCCAAACATACACCATAATTTCCAGGAGGAATAAAATTTGCCTGGTTCCTGTTTTGGAGGTGCAGCTCAAATACACAGTGCATTGTCAAAACAGTTCCCTTACTGAGGGGCTTCTTGGGCTCAGATTTGGCAGCATTTCTGGGAATAGCCACATAAGCTCCTCTGGTCTGTAGCATACATGCTTGGATGTGTGCTATTTCAGCCCATCAGCCTTCATTTTTCAGTGCTGATACCTGAATTTCCACCTTTTTTATCTATCAGCTGATGCAGGTAGCAGAAAGCCAAGAAAGTTTGCAGGGGCAAATAGCTGCAATGAGGCATTGGATACCAATATCAGTCCATTTGCTCTCTGCCCACCTTTGGAATATGTTGAGCCCATGATTGTGATGTTAAATCAGAAGCACCTATGCTGTTGTGCTCCTGACCATGGCACTGGGGAGCTTATTCAAGGCCAGGAGTAGAGAAGCCTTCAAGAAATCTCACAGGAAAGCTGTCTGCAGTCCTCCTTGGATAAGAACTAATTTTCTGAGGCCATCTAGGCCACAGAGTACCATGGGTCACAGAAAAAACCAGAAGTGTCCCAAGAAGAAACACACTGGCTGTTCACAGGGTGAGGAAGTTCTGGAAAACATTTGTGAAAAATATTCAGCTCTCTCAGGTATGCAGCTTGGTTCCCATGAGATGTTGCTTCAAGCAACCTGGACATCCAAAGTCAGCACACTAAAGATGTGCTCACAGCCCTGGCAGAAACACCACATCAGGGACATCCCCTCTGTCCCAAGGGTTTAGCTACAAGGCAGGTGCCAGCACAAGGCACCCTCCACCAGCCCCACTCACGGCCCTTCCCGAGGCTGGGACCGCAGCGCGCTCAGATGGTCACAGACAGCTGAGCTCCCTCTCAGCAGCCCTGTGAAACTGTCCTAGCCTGGGCACAGCAATCCCAGCACACCATCAGAGGTACCAAACCATCCTGCCCTCAGCCAGTCGTTCCACTGTGGTCACTGAGCTGCAGTTCCAGCAGGATAATTATAACTGCACTTGGCTCTTCCACTTCTATCTTCATTGCATCTCTTCAACACTCTGGCAAAATTCTCTAGTGGAGACTTGACCCGAATGAAAAGGCTGATACAAATACATCCGTAGGGTTCTGCCAGCAATTAGGAGTAAGGGTGGGGGGAAATCCCTCCTAGGAATCTAACAAAGCCAGGAAACCTTTTTAAGCAGAACCAGCCTATCAGAGTGACAGAGTTGACATTTAAGGTTGGATGGACAATAGCGACATGAAAAGTGTTAAATGACCTGTTTACCTCACCAGCATATTCATTAGGCTAGTTAGGGGGCTGTTTCAAAAGCCTTCAGTGTGGACCTGGCTTCTCCCACCACTGACCTTCTGTGCTAACATGCAATGGAGATGAAGAGGCTCAATTAACCCTTCTCTAACTGGTATAGTCAAAAGCTGATTGAAGAGGTTTCATTTGCAAGTACAAGTTTGTTATTTTATTTTTAAACTAAAGTTTAACTTTAATAAAATGAGAAGGAATCCCTCCATACCAAACCCTCCCAGTCTTACAACACTTGGGATTTCCACACATGGATTTTCTGATGCCCACAGCCTGAGGCTGAATTCCAAGTCCTGTAACTATAATAAAATATTTGTAATTGCTCACTGGGATCTCAGCCAGTTAGAATATTTCCTCTTTAACCTATGAAACAAAAAGAATTATCTTAAATACACGCTGAAAGTAGAAAATAAAATTAGCAATGGTGTTTAAGGAGCTTGGCAGCATGCAAGTTCAGAGAGACAGAGGTTAATCTGTTCCCAATTCAACTATGAGAAACCTTATGTTCCAACAATTAAAATATTAGTCTAAATGACCAGGTGACCCCCCAAATTCCCTAATGGGGTGGCACAGCCTGTTATCCCCTGTAGCCATATCCCATTAAGCTGACACCTCTGCAGGAGTAGGATACACTCTCAGTTGCACACACAAAATTAATTATTGTCAAATGCACTTCATGGGGACTGAGGTGAGAAATACAAGTTAAAATAATTGACAGTCATACTAGGCAGCAGTTCAAAACCTCCTTGCAGTATAACCACAGGCAAGATAAACAGAAACTCACGGTTACCTTCACAGGTGGCTCCCCCCGTGTCTTGTCATATTATCCACATTCCTCTTGGGGCTTTTTCCTTCCTTTTCTTTCTCCTCTCTCTGCTTTTGCTTCTCTTCACACCTTGGCCTTGCTCTTTCCCAGCACATGCTGCCAGGATGCCCAGGGGGTGGCAGGCAGGCAATTTGCCCCTGCACACCTGCTCCACGAGATTTGCCGCCGCAGTACAGCACCTCCTACGCTTCCAGACTCCTGGAAATCGTGTGCCCCCTGCATACTGCCTCCTTACATTCCTGGCTCGTCTCTGCTCCCTCATCTAACACATCCTCCTGCCACAACACACTTTCTTCAGGCGTCTCCTTCCATGCTCAGCTACCACAGGGCCATCTGCTTTCATGTATTTTCTTTTTAAAGATGCACTATCCCAAACCTTGTAAACCCGAAGCAACCTGGCATGAGAACAATGAGCAACACTCAGCTTCAGAGGAGTCTTTATGCTTCTGCTTCACATGCANAAAAAACCACATTTATCTACCTACCCCACCAAACCAAAAACTAAAAGTAGAAATACAGGACAACTGGAAACAAACTCTGCAAGTTTCCCATAGCCTTCAGAGAAGGTGGAATCGAGATGCAATTTTAAAGGAGAAGATTGTAAGTGTTTCCCTTGCACTTTAATTGGCAAGTAATCAAGACCACATTCAATGCAACACAAGTTCTTGCAATCATGCTGTGACAGCAGACCAAGAAACTCTATTAAGAATCCAATGCAATTACAAGCCAACAGCAGTCCAGCAAAGGGCTGGATATAAAGGGAGGCATGACCCCACATTAGAAAGAAGCTGGTGATGATACAGCTAAGGTGTAGTTCAGACACCACGGATGTGACACTAAACGAAGCAATCAGAACGTCTGGCACTGGAACAAGAAAGCTGCACTGGATACTTATTTCACAGTCCTGAAATGTTGCTAGAAGGAGAGTTGCTTTCAGATCACTAAGTAACTGTTCCCTAAGCCAGGAACACCTGCTCCGACCCCACACCCAGCACCTGCACTCAGCAGTGTCTGCACTCCAGTGTGCATCCTTTCCTCTTTGGCCATCCTGCCACTGTCCACACTTCCAGGACCATGGCAGCACACAGCATGCTGAGGAAATGATGCACCAAAACCACTTGCATTCAGATGAATGAAAGAGGAGAATGTTCTCCAATAAGCATAATCTCGGTACTACTGTATCTCACAACACATCTGAATGAAGCTTTGAGTCTGGCTCTGGTTTTCAACTTATCAAGATAGGCTCCTGTCTCCAGTGTCACTGTGAGACAGGGAGTGATGTACAAAATCCTTGGCTAGAGAGAAGGAAAGATGAGTTCTCTCCACAGGAGCTGTGAACTGAGTGCTTAGTCTCTTCCCCACCCAGCCAGGCTGCCCAGCAATCAGCTGGGGGCTGCTTTGCACAGTCCAGCTTCTCCAGCTGGCACCTTAAGCAGGCTGAAGGTCTGGGTGTAGGAAAACACAGAGAACACTGGGTGATTCCAGCTGGGTGGGGAAACACACTGCTAGCACAACAGGCCTTTAGGAAGGCTTAAAATCTAATTCTCAGAAAAGATATAAACAGCACAGATGCTGCAAAGGTGGAGAGGAAAGCAGCTTTTCTTGATCTATCACCTGCACTACACTGCTGGGACTTAAGATCTCCAAAACTGACTGTAAAGCTAGGAAAAGAATACATTGCCCATATGCATGTAGAGGCAGGAGAAGCAAAGGAAAATTGTGAATTGAAGTTATAAGTGTTTACAGTTTAGGGGAATATTTAATTGGTTGTTAAAAAACCCATTGGGGTGACACTCACAGGATGAGTCTTGCCTTCAAAGGGTCAAGTGGACCTTCAGTTAAAAAAGGAAGGCAAAAAACTGGCTCAGGAAAGTGCTTAAAGCCCCTTAAGCTTTCCCCACTCTTCCCCATGACCTCTCTGTCCCTATACTTTTTTTTTTTCCTCTTCTTATAAATCTGTTCAGAAAATATTGTTTCCTTTTTGGTATCAGTTTTGTGCCATCACTTCACCATAGCAACAGACAGCAAACAGCAGTTTGAACAACTGAAGTTGTTGGCTTACCCAGGTAGGCTCTCCTGCTGCAGCAGCCATGAGTGACTCCCTGCTTTTGGAAAAACAATTAGCTGCGTAATTCCAGGTTTATTTCCACTAAAAGAGAACATACACAATTAACTAAATGCCACCAATTAAACTATCAATAAGGCAGGGATATTTTCAGAACTGCACTTGTATACAGCTTCAGTGTTAGCACAGCACACCAGGCTGGTTTTAGAGTAACTACCTCAAGTTCTGGAGACAGACACAGGCCACAAGCCCCGAGGGCAGCTGGGGCCATCCTGGGCAGCTCCCCTGCATACACCTCTGTGCTGGCACAGGCCACACTGCCAGCAAGGCCAGAGGTACCAGAGTCTGGGGGTGAGGTTTTGTGAAAGATCAAAAGTCCAGGTGCCTCCCAAGCAGTGCCCAGCGGTGAGAATGGATCTGAGCTAAGACACTGGAGCAAAAACTGAAGCACATGAGGCTCAGACTTGATACTGGACCATGCAGGTGTTTTGGCAGATCAGCAGGAAGATAAAGAGGTCAACAGGATGATGAAGGAGAGGAAGGGAAGTTTTGCAAGGCACAGTTGGGACTTACACTAATATCTTTACATCACTGAAAAGCACAGGAAAGTCATAAACTGTGACAAGGTACCTAACTCAGGTTGCTACCAACAAGTGCTTACATTGATCCTTGATGATGTTGAAGGAACAATTGTTTTGGGGAGAAATTTAATAATAAAGGGTGTAGATTTCTGCCAAGTGCTCCCGAGTTCTTCTTGCTTTACATTAATTTGACATCATGTTTTGTTAACATATTTGATTCCTGTTTTGCTTAGGAGTGTAGGAACATTACAGTGAATGAATAAAAAATATATTTACAGTGAAAACGTTTTAAAAATTGTTTCATTTATGCACATTCCTTTTAGAGATATACATATGTATACAAGATACATTAATAATCGCTTTAAAGGAAGATGAACTTCCCCCCAAAAATTGTGCTATTTAAATTTTCTTTTAGGTTTGTTAACCCATTTTAGGTTTAAAATACATTGTCTATTGAGATTGGGGAGTGTGTTGTATATCTATTATTATCTTTTTTATTAACTATAACTTCTAATATCAAGACAAGTGTTTGATAAAATTCCTCCAAGTATCTCAGCTGTCTGCTTTTCCCCAACTAAAAGTAAATGCTTTTCAAAGGAAAATAGCTTCAATAACAAAAGAAAGACAAACATACTGAAAATATCACAGCAAAATAAAAATAAAAAAAATCTGCCAAACTTCCTTCCTAGTATCATCAGTGACAACACATTTTCAGGATATCAGCAGCAGCCTAGTGTGGCATTTAAGACTATCCAAATAGCTTAGACCCTGCACAGCCCCTGCTGTTCTCTGATTTATAAACTAGTGTCCAAATCCTGACCTCCGGTTACAAAACCCCACTGAATTCCCTAGAATTTCACCGATGAAGTTCAGGACAGAATTCAACTCTGAGCTGCGTAATTTTAATTAGCCCATAGTATGCTTGTTGTTGGGAGATGTTTTTTTCTCACCACTACACAAACTGGAAAGATAAAAATTTAGTAACTAAAAATGTTTTCCAGAATCCTACTTTCCTAAGGAAAAAAAAATATATAATTACATGTAAATGGCAGAGTTATTTGAGTTATCACCTTACTGTGAACAAGGTAACTGTAGCGTCTGGGTTGTCTTGGGTTCTTTCTGTCCTTCCACCAGCTCACTTGTTTTCCATGTGGCTGCTTGTGTACTTACAATTGTGTCTGGTTATCACATGCTGAACATGATTGTTTTGCATTCAGACTTATTCCCAGCATGAAAATTATTTGAAAACAGGCAGAAGGGAGAAACACAGCCATCATTTGAGAAACTCACACAGTAGAGTGCTCAAGGGCTTCCTTTCAGATTTGCCTTCCATACCAAGAAAAGGCATTGTTACAATGACAAGTGTGTTACAACAGGAAAATCATATGGGATGCAAAATTAAAATCTCAGTCACAGGTGAAGAATCACCTGTGAATAGTAGAGGAGTGCATACACAGAACTGCTCTTTTCTCCCTGCCTCCTAGGAAAAATTGGCAATGCCTTGTCCCTGCAGAGGTGATGCTGTGACATGTCCAATGCCCACGGCAGGGTAGTGAAGCACCCTCCCAGCACCGTGTCCTTCCTTGGCTCTGCTCAGAGCAGTGACTCCCCAGTCAGCAGTCAGCTTCAGTGCCCCGAGTTCCCCCAGCCTGGGTCCTGCTCCTCTCTAGCCAGGCTATCTCCATCTGACCCTCTGCTCCTCTCCCAGCTCCTGGCATTGCTCAGGGGGGCAGCAAGCGGGACAGGTCACCCCTCCCGCCAGGCCGGCAGCCGCTTCCAGCCCCGGCTCAAAGCTCTGCCAGCACGGCCGGGCTTGTGGAACCCAGCAAAGGAAGAGGTGACTTTCTGATGCCCTGAGCCAGCGTGGCCGCACTGGCAGGATTCTGCAGCACGGCCCGAGTGTCAGCAGGACTCCTGCGTTAGGGCTTCTTCAGGGGAGCACAGGGCTGGCACCTACACTCAGCCAACGATTTCAATCACGCCTGGTGACAATTTAAGTCACACTCGTCAAGCCGGTGCAGATCCAGATAGAAATCAGGTGGGATTTCTCCACACACAGAGCACTGTATTTCTGAATGGCAGATTATGCTCCTCAAGTTCCTCTACTTTCAGCTACTAAGCATTTCTTCCCTCTTGTAGCAATTCTGGCCAACAACCCCCACTACTACTTACCCTCTTTGAATAATCACACCCTTACAGTACCTCTCACAGCCTAACATTTTACAATGAAATCTGAGAAGCTCTGAATAATCCTAATAGCAGTTAGTCAGCGGCACTCGCACAATTATGATATAAAAGGTAAGTGTGCTCCCACCAGCTCTCCATTTAAATTTATAGTGATTGGTTCCATACAGTAACATGGTAAATGAAAAACATCCCCCAGCCTTCATTTAAGAGGTTTATAGTAAATAAAAAAATGCTGAGGGTTGTGTGTTGGCATCCAGCCTGGCAGCTCTCTGTGCAGGAAGGGGATTCAGGCTCCTTTTCCTAGGCACACATAAAATGCTGGGTGATATATGGCTCTGCTCCACCAGGAGTGTGGCTGCAGCAAAAGCCTGAGGAAGTCAGGCTGCTGGTCCTAAGGAAACCTTCTCTGCAAGCCTAGGATGGGAGGGCTAAGGCAGAAATCACCTGTGTTGTCCTGCAACCTGCTTTCCAGAGACTCTCCAGCATCTCTCCAGGGTTTGGTGATGTACTGTTTCCCAGCTACAAGGCAGAATGGAGTTCCCTGATTAATTCAGTACACAGTGCCCTGATCACATTGAACAAGGGCTGGCAACTGTCAGATGTGTCAAGTACTGACTAAATTTTTTTTTACAAGGAACACAGACCTGGAAGATTTTTAAACCTTCTCTAGAGACTAAAGACTGCTCTGTTGTTCTGAGCTTAAACTGCAGGGAAAACAGGTCTTCACTCATGAGAATTTCATTCCAGTACCTTCACTAGTACCTTTAGAAAATGCAACTTAGGTCTGACCCTGACTCTTACAATTAACTTGCACAAGATCCTGTGCAAGTTAATTAGAAGAAAGGTATAATTCTGCTACATAAAGCCAAGCATCTGGGGGATACTCAACCCTATCCTGCTACAAAGTACATCACTCCCTGGTGAAAACACCAAGGTATCTGCTCCTCTGTGCTCCTTCTGTCTGAGGCCACCCTGGCAGCCTGCAGGTCCCCTCTGCCCCTCAGCACCAGACCCCCACACCACAGCTTTGGAGTAAAAACAGCCAATACAGCTACACAGCGAGAAGTGCCCATGGCTGCTCTCCTCAGACCAGCTCCAAGAAGGGTCCTGGAGCCCAGTCAACCATACAGCAGGCACCAGAGAGGCTTTCATCATCTTTACACTCCCAACATCACCTGTGCATTGATTCTATGGTGCCCAAAACTTCCTTACCATGAGCCTGCATTGCTTCTCCTGGTGAGGAAGGGCAGATCCTTCAGGCTTTCTCACCTTCATCAAGCTGCTTCTACAACAGTGCTCAACACCCTTGTACTGCTGCAGTGTCCTGACACTGTTTTTCCCTCATGTTCCTCTCCATCCATTTCATCCTTAAAATAAAGAAATGAAAGAAGGCATTGCTGGCTGAGCCTCAACCCTACTACAGCCCATACTATAGACAGGTCCCTGCTGTGATGTCCCCTCCCCCAGAGCTGCTGGACACAGCACACCCTGACCTGTCTCCATCACCCTGGTTCAGCCTTCCCCAGTGCACACCCACATAAGGGATATTGTCTGCCTCTAATTTGCTGGGATTTCACACCAAGAAATGGATGTTCATGTGAAGGGTGAAAGTCACCACTCGTGCAACATCCATTGTCAGATTGCAGCTCCTGGCCTAGCTGGTTGTGACTGGCATCTACCTCGCAATCCCTTCATTATTATATCCCAAGGCTCACCCTATACTTAAGGAAATTCTCCCCTCCCTACAAGAGGACACAAAGCAGAACGGACCAGTTTGTGTTTCTCAAGGCACTCTGGGAAGTCAGTGGTGAAGGAAGGGTTGTGCAAAACTGCCTCAGTAAATCCCTCAGGAGGAGAAGTCACGGTGCCCCCTCCCCCAGCTCCGAGGCTTCACACTCCAGCAGCGTGTTCCTGGTCTGCCTGCACATCTGCTGAACTAGGGTAAAACCAGACACTGCAGAGCTCTGATTGATGTCACCAGGGTAAGGCACTGCTGGAGAGGTCCCTCCCTGCTGCAGGAGAAATACTCATGCACACTTCTCTCTCTGCTCACACACCCTGCCCCTGTGATCACGGCACAGTTAGAGGCGAAGCCTGTTACGAGACTGTCACCTCTTCTCCTCGGACTCTGGCAGTGTCCAGAAGTCCCAAGGCTTGTGGCTACGGTGCCACCCTATAAAGGCAGAGGGAGGGCTTGGCCATCCCTGATAGAGTAGCTTCACACAGTACCCCCCAGTCACTGCTTTGGAGCAGCACAGGCAGCTTTACCTTTCATGAGCACTGAGTGAAGAGCTCCAGCAGAGCTGGCAGCCAGCTTGGCTGCAAGAAGAGTTAACTCGGTGGAAGGAGGCAGAGGAATAAAAGGCCTTCCTTTCTCTGTTTGTCAGGCAACAGGTCACACATGCTTGCAGACAGATCCCAAAGCCTGTCTCTACTCTCACATTTCCTCTCTTCCTTTCTCTGACGCTTTCCTGACATATCTTCTTGTGCACTTTGCTCAGCTTTTGAAGTAACACTCCTCCCTGCTTGTTCTCCTTCCCACTCCTTGTCACTGAAGTCCTGCTGCTGTCATCACACTCCCATCAGACTTCTCCTTTCAACTGTGCGTTTCCACGCTGTCTCTCCCAACTGTCACACACGCTTCTGGTTCAAACATCTGTTCCTCCCCCTCCCAGGGAAGTTGCTCCAAAACAAGCTGCTTTCTGTCTGAATGGCAGGGAGGATAGATTTGGTTGTACATGTGGCACCACGCGACCATCATGCTGCCAAGTGAAAGGCTCCTCTTCTGTGATTTGGTCACATCAATCCCCAGGGCTACAGGATTAGGACCTCCTTTTTCTGCCAGGAAGAAGAGTGAGAAGCCTGTTTCTTACATCTTGCAGCCTGGTTACTCAGGGCTCAGCCTCTGCTCTGCAGGAAAGCAAAGGAAGGGGACACTTGCTGCTCTGCACAGAGGGGAGGTCTGCATGATCATTCTCTGTAACATCTAAAGGGATGCCCATGCAAGAATGGCTCAGCCCAGTGGAGTACCAAGAGGCCAGCAAGGAACTGACAAATTACAGGAGCATTGTGGCTACCCAGTGCCCAATAGCTGGTGTTGCCTGGTGATCTCAAAGGTCTTGTGTCATTGCAGGTGAGTCTCAGGCCAGTTCCAAACTCAAGGTGGGGTTAACCCAGGCAGCATGGCCAGCAAGGTGTTCTGCACAACCCCCAGTACCATGGGGCTCAGAGGCAGAGCACATCTCCAGGCCTGTGCAGAGGCCACAGCAGCCCCACTGCCTGCATGCCCAGCTCTGCTGGCAGCCTTGGACTGCCCAGCCTCACTGACACCATCAGGGAAGAGAACAAGTGGTCTCTGGCCTGCTACTTGCTCTGTCCCCATGTGCTGGCTGGAGGCAAGGCCCCAAAACAGGTGTCAGAGAAAAAGGTTCAGAGAGGTTTTTTCAGCATTGCTAAGTTCTGCCCATTGTGAAGAAACAGAAATGTAGTTTCTATTCTATTCCCTTTTCAGCTGCTTGTAAGTTTTTCAAATAGATTCCTATTCAGGGTGAAATGTTCAGTGCTTGGTCTCAGATCAGAGATGATTCCTTTTATTTTCCCCTACAGGAACTGTGAGCAAAATACTAAATGGAGTAGATTTGGAGTTTGGGGAGCATGAGCAATCAGATATTTCCCCCTTGTTCCCTCTGATACCATATGTTCCAGTTGGAAATTTTACACTTGCAGACTGGTAACTCGTAAATGGTGGAGATGATAGACTTCAAATGTTCTCATTGAGAGGCAGAAAACAAACCCAGATTTAACAAAATAATTGGTTCAATACTGTTAAGATGAGTTTGAAGAATTCTGATAATGCCCCAAGAGAGACAAGTACACACATTTTATTTCAATCTCTGTGCTATAATTTTAAGGATAGCTGACAAGAGGTGGTCTTTGTTAAGATGTATCTATTTGCTTTGAAATCCAAAGAAGTTCAGCACATGCAGGCTGCCAGAAATCACAGACTTATTATTTAAGGAACTTTTGAGCTGTGCTGTCAAACCCATCAGAAGTCTGTACACTGAACAGCTCCCATTCAATGCATTTTTGTGCTCATTTACAAACTCTACAGTGGAATTGCTTGAAGCTTTATTCCCCTCAACTTGAAACTCACTTAAAACTAAAGCCAGAGAACCCCAGTGTTCTTGTAAAGCCATGTTTGGAAAACCAGCCTTACAGAAGGCTATTTTGACACCTATATTGTCAGCTAGGTCACTTAAAACATCACAGTCTAGCTGATTTTTTTACTTCGAGGTCAGTCCTGCAAGCCCCAGGCAAGCTTTGGATAACCTGTTAATACCCTGAACGTTGGTATAAATGCAGAAGTTACAAGACAGACAACGAGCTTTAAGCACTGACAGTTCCTGATCACAAGTCACGGTCAGATTTGTGTATGCACCATATCCAGAGATGGTTATATACATTACCTTTTCCAGGGGCCAGGTTTACTAAGGGAGACAATACCCCTGTTTCCCTCTCCCATTCCAACTGCACAGCACAGATGTCCTTTTGTACGTGACTGGGGAGACACTGAGCAGCTGCCCAGCCCATCCTGCTTCCCCCACTCCATCCGTGGTCCCACTCACAGCCCAGAGAGGCACTACTGACAGCTCACATGCATTTAACAACTTGGGCAGCAGGTGACTACCAGAACAGCCCAGCACATTGTGGCATAGTAAAACAGCATACAAAAATCACCCTGTTTGGGCAAAGAAGTCTCCTGAGCTGGAACTCACCACACACCAGGGCTGGCAGACCATCCAGGAGGCAGATGATGGCTCTCTTCCAATCCCACTGACCAAAGTGACCCAGCAGCCACCTGGAACACAGCAAGAGATGAAATCTCTGGCAAGCAGCTCCCAGCCTGTTCTCTGCCTCCACAGCATCTGGCATGAGCTACTTTCACCTCAAGCTCCTGATCTCTGTGATCTCCCAGACAGTTATGTACCTTAATGATTCATGATTGTTACTTGAGTCCCACCTGCAAGCAGGGAAGCCTCCACACCAGGCTACAAAGGTTATGGGACAGCTGTGGGCTCACTTCCCCAACCCCTCCTGGGAGCTACTTCCTTACACCAGTCTCACAGCATGGTAATTCTATTAAGTGCTATGGAATTAATCATGATTTATGCCAGTTGAAAGGAGAGAATAACCAAGTCCTGTATCCTCACCTCCTGTACCACTGGTACTGCTCTAATCTTGTTCATACTTCGAAGTGCTTTATTCCAGATAGGTTGTTAGAATTACTTTGTGCCTGTACCCTTAAGCTCTGGTCATTCTTTGCTGTAATTCCTTGCTGTGGCTTCTGGAAAGGTGTTTTTCTGCCTCCACTCCCCACAATAAATGAGTTTGTCACTTGAAATATACTGCCAATGTGTTACATGTCCCACAGTGTTTGTGGTTATATCAGAAGTGTTTGTTTATAGCACCATAATTCAGCAATATCTTGATTACAGGAGAGATGGTGTTGTAACTCACTGTAGCTTGAGAGAATATTATTTTTCTTTTCCTTTAATATAAAATGTTGATTTTCAGTCAATACACTGAAAGAAAAAGGCGCAGTTGTTGCCCTAGTAACCAGCTGCCTTGTAAACCATAGATGGTAGGAGCACAAGGTGTTAATTGTTCCAAGTGCTGCTTGTGGTCAAGGGTAAAAGCTAGAATGGGAGAGATCATAAGAAACATCTGGGAAGATAAAGTCAGCTGGTGTGTGGTTGGAGAAAGCCTTGCAGGTAGAGCTAAAGTGAGAGTACCAGTGCCACCAGAGGTGCAGGGTGAGTGGAATTGTGGCCACATGTGAAAGAGTCCCTGAGCGAAGCCTGCAAGAGCACAGCACACCCCGGGAGCTTGGTGGGTTTTTACCAGGCACACTGAGGGTTCAGCACTTCATCACCACAAGCAGTAGCTCTTCCTGACAATGCTCATTCCCTTCTCCTGACCAAACTTATCTCCATTTACCCTTCTGCTCTGTGTCCTGGTGTCATGGTATGCTCTGCTCCAGAAGGTTCCTTCCTTCAGCATGAATTTAGGCTTGTCCTTCCCATCACACACCTACATGGGCTGCAACACACCTTCACTGCCCTGCTGAGCAGGTCCTGCTCCCGGGCTCTTTGCATGGCACAGCTTGGCACAGCACAGTACCAGCATCTTCCTGGATGACCCTGCTGTGCTCATCCTGGCTCTGCTGACTGTGGATGGCCAGGAGGGCAGACTGGACTCAAAGCATCTGTGCCTCTGCCCCAGCCCTGTCTGAGGCACGGCCCCCAAATCCAGTGGGTTTCGTGCTGGGGCTGGGAGGCAGCACCAGGAGGACTCGGTCTGCAAGGGGCCTCAGGAGGAGAAAGGCTGCACGAGGGCTTCTCTCCCATGTCTCCTCCCTCAGACGAAAGCAAGCTGGCAAGACAGCAGCCTCATGCTCCACAGCATCTGCCACCTCTCCCCTCTCTCCCCCTGCCCAGTCCTTGCCACCTGGAGGGCAAACAGGAATACTGTTAGGTCTGGGGGAAGGTTCTCTGCTTTGTAGCAATTTACTGTATCTGAATGCCCACCGAACCTGCCAGCATGTGCATTCCCTTAGGAAATAAAGGCAAAGAGCACAGAAAAGACAGTATATTTGCAAGATAAGCCCCTCCCAGGGGCAGGGTTATGCTAAGCAGGAGCCTCTGCCTCAGCGTGGGACATGGATTACATCTACACGACAGTAACATATGGAGAGGAGGGCTCTTGTCCTGCAGAGAAAAAGGATGGGACACCAGTGTTTTTCCCCCTTGGACTCCATTGTCCAGGGATGTATTCCTGATGTCTCATTAACTTCTGGGGGGCAGTTTTTCCCCCTGTTGTTTTTATTTACTAACTCTTCGTGTTTATACTTTGCAATAAAGACATTGCAGTGAGCCATGCCACAAAGCCCTGAGTGCAATCTAATGACATGTCACACTGGGGATGAAGCCTACATTTAAGCAGAGGCTTATTTTCTTTCTCTTGCTTCCCCTGGTACAGCTGCCCATGACAATGCAGCCACCTTCATCTCAGCACAGCCTGATATAGACCTCTGCTGCTGATCAGGGCTGGGATTTCTGCCATTCATCCTTTACACTAAGAAAACACAGTTTGAGTGAATAAAGCTGAGAAACCATGAATTTTTCCAAGCAGAGAGTGCCTGGGCAGCACTTCAGATAGCAAAGCTGCATTTTAACTGGGATCTGTGGGAAAGACTGAAAAATAAAGATGAATTAGTTTGGTTGGGTAATTAGATAATAAAATTGAAGGCTCTGGAGTTTAGCCCAGAAATATAACCCAGTATATGTGGCTGGCTAGCCTGCTCACTCTCCTACTGCTGGCAGCACTGTTAACCCAGCGAGGAGATCTGTCCTTCAGAATCCAAGCACAGAAATGCATTTGTGTAGCACAGGATCAGTGGCACAGGATCAATCCTGCCCTCTGCCAGACTCCAAGCAGCTGGATTTACTCCCCACAGGTGAGGCAGGGCTGCAGAGAGGTGCTGCAGGATTCAAAGTGGGCTTCCCAAACCCAGAGGGGAGTTGGGCACTGGAACAGGCTCCCCAGGGAAATGGTCACAGCACCAAGCCTGACAGAGTTCAAGAAGCATTTGAATAATGCTCCCAGGAACACGATGTGATTCTGGGGCTGTCCTGTACAGGATCAGTGGTTGGACTTGATGATCCTTGTGGGTCTCTTCCAATGCAGGAGATTCTATGATTCTATGAACTCCCATGCATATCTCGTGCCAGTAAATACTACTGTGGCTCTGTAGAGGGTGGTGTTTCAGGGTAAAAAGGGCAGCAGAGCCAGTCTGAAAGGAAAACTGGGAGAGATTTTGCTTTCTGGAGTGACTGTTTTCCTTGATTCAGTTTTCAAATTGCTGCAGAGCTGAAAAGCAAAGCAAAAGCAAGTTCTCTTTGACTTGGGAAATACTTCAAAAATAAAGCAAATTCATTTTGAAAGGCACTTTGTCAGCTGCCCTATTTTTAGGATTGACTCCTACAGGTCCTTCCTTCAATGATAACAGTTTTGCCTGAGCAATGACTAGGGACTGCAGGATTTAGGCTTTTAATAAAGCAATTGTGTAATTAAAAATAAATGGGTCTCTAGTGTCACTATTTAAAAGAAAAGAAAACTTAGATCAAATAAGGCATTTCTTTCTTTTTGGTTTAGTCTGCTTGGATCATGCAGAGCTTTAATGACGCAGTCACAAATGTTGTATTTAAAAGGCCTCTTAGTTGCTGAGAGGAGCCCCAGGAGAGGGCTATTAACTGGCCAAATTAGGCTATTTATTTTTGTGAGTTTTGCAAGTTTGAAAAAGGGAGGCACATTTTCACTTAGGAGAGTGATATTTCAAATAGGTCACAGGAAACTCTGGCAGGCGGGGAGCAAAGCAGAGCGTCAGTAGGAAAACATTAACCAGAGACATTTTGCAAGTGTAAGTCGACATTTGGGTTCCTAATGGCTTCTGAAGTCCATTCAAAAATCTTTCAGTGAACATAAAATAGGGGCGAGGCACTGCAGCTGTGCAGGAGCCCCAGCCTGATCCTGAAGCCCTTAAAAATGGCAGAGTCATGCCCAGGGTGCTGTTGTGAGAGAGCCCAGGGCTGCCAGCACAGCCAGTGGGACGTGTTTGGAGGAGATGGACTCTGTCTTTAGTCAGGAAAGACCTGGGGCTCACAGTCAGTCCCAAAACCTCACTGCGCCTTTCCTGCCTTTAGCTTTGATTTTGATTCTTAGGACAAACCATGAACTTCATTTTCCTCTCACATAATCACAGCCTGGAGCAAATCAGGAGTGACTTCAGTAAATCCTGTAAATCAAGCTGCATGTACACCTTCAGCATCAGACACAATATATTTTAAATACAGGTTGGAAAAGGTGCCTCCACACCACCTCTGCAGGCACAGCACATGCTCACCAATAGTACACCTTTTCCTCCTGTTCACCTTTGCAAACAGAATCAATTACCTTAAAGCCCACTCAGGAATGATTCAAGTGAAATTACTTGGAAGGACTGATCCACCTCCCATTACCTTCAGCAGCTGAGGATGAAGTTACCCAGGAGTTAAGAAGCCTCTGGGGCAACATCAGGCTGTCACTGGGTCCTGTCCTACTCCAGCAGGGCTGGGGTCCCTTGAGGTCCTGCCACACAAGCAACAAGAGCACCACAGCATTATATAGTAAGAAAATAAAAAGCAGTGCTCCTAGAAAGTGAGGTCTAATGGGTTCCTCTTGGTGGATTATAAATCCAGCAGCCATACATGTCATGAGACAAAACCAAAGTTAAGTGACCACATGCCTATTAGAGCAATCTTCCTCAGGTTCTTTCCCTACATAAACTGGGTAATTGAGGACTCAAAGTACTGGTATGTCTGAGGCTGTGACTGTTGCATCAGTGCTCCCATCAGTGAATAACAAATCTCTATAAAAACACCTTTCTGTGACTGTGGTGGGACAGGCTCTCAGTACCACATTCTCCTCCTCTGTCTGGGTGACCAGGAGCAGCTGTGGGTGCTTTGTGCCCAGCGTTTTCACAGGACTTCAGGTTTTTTATGACTCAGACAAACCAGTGGTTCACTGAATCAGAATTACTGGTGTAAAGGGAGCTGAAAGAGAAATTTGGAGCTTCACCAAATATCTTGTCAGTTGATATACAAAATGTCAGACAGACCTGACCCACAGCTTTATTCTTCTCATAATCATTATACTCTGTCATACTAACATAAAACAGCCCATCCCACCCTGAACCAACCCAACCAAAACCAGGAGGGGTTTCTGGCATGGCCTTGTCCTGCACTGTAAACAGCACTGCACACTCAGCAAGAGGAAACCAGAGGTAGAGTCCCTCCAGCTGTGTCATAGAAGAAATCCCTGCTTCGACCGATGTGGCATGTGACAGGATGGGCATATTTTTCAGAGGGGAGGAGGGAATTTATAGGTACAGGGAAAGCACAAACATATTGCTTGTCTGTTTGGCACGAAAGAAGCTATAAATAGTGTGACAATTGTCTCCAGAAACCCAGGACAACCTCTGCCCTGATTAGCAACCACACACTGTCCCTTTGGACTTTACTGATGCCATGCAGGTTGCAGTCACCAGCTCAGCTGGCTCAGCTGTCTGTTATTGCCTTTAAAACTGCCCTAGCAAAAGCTTCCTTTTCCAAGGAGAGACAGAGGCTGGTTCTCTGCTTCAGACAAACCTGCTGTAGCTCCAGTGTTGATCATCATCCAGCTGAACAGTAGAGTTCTCCAGCTGGACCCTGTGCCTGCTTCATTGCTGTAATTTTTCCAGACCCCCTCTGTATATTAGCTTAGCCCAGCAATATTTATTTAGCAGATAAAACTTTGATGCTGCTCCTGTAGAAATAGTTTGCAATATATTAACAAGGCCCTAATATGAGTCAAAAGCATTTTTCATGTGCCCCCAAATGTTTGGTGTAAAAGAATCAGCAGATGCCAAAGATGACAAGTTAACCAATAGGTAAAACAAAAGGATGAGGGTGATCAGGGGTACCATAAACCACTCCCTCCCCCAAGACCTTGCAGCTCACAGCATGCTGTGCATAATGCATGCAAGGTTATTGCTTAAAACAATTCAATATGATCCAAGTCCATCCAGACACAAAGAAATAATTCATCCTTTTCCCATGGTTCAACAAACCATGCCATAGTGTCATCCAGGGACAAATAGGTGTTTCTCATTCAGTGCATCTGTATGAACTCACACTGCCTGCCTGGCTGAAGTGGGGAGCTTTCAGGAAGGCCTGCAAGATTTGGGTCACTCTTGCTTTCCCTAAACCTCCCCATCCCAGTGCTCCCCTCCCAGCCCCAGTCACAAAACAGCTCCTCCTGGCCCCATGCTGGGGGCGAGGGGAGCCTCTCCAGCAGCAGGGTCACCTTCCCCAGTGAAGGGCAAAGACATTCCTCATGGTGATGGGGGACTGGCAGTGCCCACTGCACAAACCTCCCCCTGGCCTGTTTCCTTTCTTTCCCTGTTTCCCCATTCAGGAAAAAGCTTCTGTCACAACAGCTGCTGATTCATTTTCTGACTTGGTGCCGAGCATGCCAGACATAACATTTGTTTGCTGCCAAAGTGGTAAAAACAATGACTTACCAGCTCATTTTTCTTCAGTTGATTATGTGGTGGGGGGAGATAGGAGCTTTAATTAAAATTAGATAAGGAGGAGAATAAATCCACTGAGATGCAAAGAGCAATGCTCTGGAAGGCAGGAAAAGGGAGGGCATCTGAGGAGGTGCAGGAATAACCATCACTAAACAAAGGAAAACAAGGGAGTCCATGGTCAGTGGTGAGGGACTCTGTGGTTCCTTGCTGCTCTTCACCAGCTTCTCGTCTCTACACTTTCCACCATCCTGATGTCAACAGCTTCCCAGACCAGTAACTGTCAGATCCAATACTTTGCCTTCCAGACTGAGAGAAGCCACCTAAAGATGGCTCCAGTGAGGGCAGACAGGTATACTGGTCTTTGATCCTTTCCATTTTTGGAAAGGAGGAGGAGTGATGGAGGAGTCCCACCATCAACATTTATTTGCTTCTTAATACACTGACTAATGATTTGCTCAGTAGAGAGAATCTACATCCAACCCACATTTTGGAAGTGTTCAGGGCAGAGTGACTGGACTGAGATTTTGGCTTGCCTATTATGCACTAGAGCCAAGTCTGGCTCCAGTGAGTGAAAAGTAATGGTAACCAGTGTGAGGGTGAGGACCTGCTGTGGATGAACCATCCAAAGCCACTATCCCAACACGACCATTATCATTTCATCTGATGATAAAGAAAAGGCTAAATCATTCAGAGGCTACAAGAGAGATTTTTAAGGGAGATGGGGAACAATCCTTCCACAGGTGGGATGTGGCTGTGTGGTCAGATGCTACAATTCAAACCAAGGACTCATCAAGGACTACTTATCTAATGCCTGCTAACCTCTCCAAACATATGAGGAGGAAAAGCTCACTTTTATACTTCGCAAGCTCTTGCATTCTTTGCTTTAAATTGTTGTTTGCTCTCTTCATCTGAGGGGAATACAAAGAATGGCTATTTGCAAATGCAAAACCCAAGATCAAGGAGTCATTCTTGTTCACCATAGAAAATAAAATAGACACTAGAGAAGCTCTTTAGAAGGAAGAAAGGATTTTCAAGAATACCAAATGAGGCACCTAGATACCACCAACAAGCCACTGAAAAAGCTATACACCTTCTTGGAATATTTTTGGAAAATCACCTCATTATGTCAACTTGTATTCAGAACCTGAAAGGAGTATCTTCACCACCATACTCTCACAGAGTGGGGAAGAGGGGATTCAAGAGGTATCTTATGTTCTCCGCTCTTATCTCTGCTACACAACTACACTATTGTTTCCTTGACTTGATCTACCTGCATCACTTCACAGGTCTTGTATACATTGTCTCCTTGGATGACATTGCTAAATTACTTCATCATAGCAAAATATAAGTGCTTAAGAAAATCTCAAGTTGCTCTTTCAACCAACCATGTTACGAGAACACCACCAAGAAAGATTTCTCCCTCCCTTGACCTTTTGCTGATTCAGATCCCACAGAAAGCAATGCTGCACTGCAGAGCAATGCTCAAGCTTTGGATTGACATACCTGACCATCCAGAGACACCCTGACCTTCTTGGCTTCTGTTGGACCTGCTGTTTCTCAGCACCTTTGCAAATTAAGTCTAGAAACTAAAACATTATATTGCTGCATAAGGACCTTCATTTCCAATCTTTTATCAGCAGGAATGATATTGCCATTCTATGCACTAAACCTGTTTTTGTAATACTACAGTTCATCAGAAGTTTTTATGTTAATACCAAATCAGAAATAATACACATGTGATTCATAATAATCTAACTGAATGGCTGCACTGAATGTATTGTAAGAAATTCTGGTTAGGCAAGAAACTCATTAAAGAAATAGTGACTACTATTATCCCACAGCATATATTGTTCTACTGGAAAGTTTCCTTGAGTAGTTTCTTTAATTAGCAGTTTGATATTTTGAAATAGTGAGATCTCCACAACACACAATTTGTAACAGACTTGGCTGGCAAAACAAAGGAAAACAAGCAATTTTTTCAGAGTTTGCATCTCTAGGGCATATCTTGTCATTTGCTGCTGTATATGTGTGTATAACATGGTGGCACTGTTCTTGTGAGATTTTGATTCTTAAAGTTACTTAGATAAAGAGCTTTTTTATTGGAACATTATATATTGTCTTTTTTTTCCTTTTTTAGAAAATCCACATAAAATATTTGCATAACTTTGGGCTATTCAAATAGAAGACATTGACCCCAGCTGTGTTCTAGTGAATGAATCATTTATGTAGGAGCTCATTGCACAGAACGTATGGTATTTTATCTTTGCTGGGTTTCTGCCAAATACAGCCTGTAACAATTTTTCCCCTTTGCCGCATTTACTGCTTGATATCCTTTAAAATATACCAGCTCCAAGTGTGAGAAAGCAAAACAGATTCTGGCCAGCTCTGGCTGAGAGCTGTTTGTATGGATACCCCTGTGCTGGCACCGAGGTGCCCTTGCTTTTGGAGAACATCCATTCCAGATCTGAGACTCTCCTTGCACTGACTGCATTTAATAAACATTGAATCAAAGTTAATTTAAACCTGCAGGGAACTGCAGAAGCCCAGGAGCAAGGGAAAACAGGGATCCTCTTCATAAACATAGGAACTGCCTCAGTGAGAGAGACAAACTTCTACTGCCTTGGACATCCCAAGCTTTGCACCTGCAGGAAATGGCCTGCAGGGAGTAAGGGAGGATTTTCTGCCACAGCTCTGCTCAGTTACTGCTATCCTCCAGGTATCACTTAAGTGGAATTTGGGCAAGACATATTTCTGCCCAGAAGGGCAGGGAAAAAGATGATTTCATTAAGTGACTGAGGCACTGCATGACCAAAGTCACTATTACAGCAGGTTTGATTTGAAACGGTAAGCGAGAGGTCAGACTCTCTCAACACTGATCTCCCGGGGGAGAGGAGATAAGGCAGAGTGCTAAGGTTTCCACGCTCCCACATGAATAGATAAGGTCTGAATGAGCAGCCTCATCTGTAGGCTGCTTCCCTAAGTGTTTTTCATAGCTTTCACTGGAAACCCTCATACCTTTCTACACTGAATCACATAATTATGGTTTCCACAAGAAATTCAGAGCAGGATCTCCTCCCACAAAATTTCCTCTCACCTGCACTCCTTTCATCACCAAAGATGACTATTTGTCAGCACTATCTGTACTGCTGAAAGGGTTCACAAGCAGCTCAATTTAGCAGCCAGAGTCAAGAATATTTCCCCATGTGCAAGCTTCTAAAATGTCTTTGTGTGTGGCGTGAGCATCTCCATGAGGAATCACTCATTCAGGACACACTTGCAGTCTCGATGTGTTCTCCCTGCTAAGCAAGGAGCTTTTTTTATAATAGACAACCTCCACTGTCAGGAGGTTACCTTCCAGTTTCCCAGGAAAGCCTTGCTCAGATGGAGATATTGCTAGCAGGATGCAGCCCCATTAATCTCTGCCATCCCAGTTCCTTCTGCCTGAGCTGTTCCCTGTCACAGGAGGCTCCCTCTTCATCACACCCTCCCACGTGCAACAGGAACATAATAGTCTGGTTAAACCTGACCCTGGATAAACTCCAAATACAGACAAGACAGTGCTCTGAAGGTCACCAGTTAATTCATCTTTCAGCAGCAGATTATTTCTGATGTGAAATGTTTGCTCCTATTCCCCCAAAAAAGCAAGCCAGAGTTTATCTCTGCAAGTCCTTCCTGAGAGAGTCACCCAAGAACCTGCACTGACACCGCTGCCAGTGTCCCAGAGTTGAAAGTGCTGCTGTAATTACACGTGACTGTTGTACAAACTCCAGTTTTGGTTGCTCAAAACTTCATCTATAATTAATTGTTTAGGCTGAAAATTTCTCCAGCTGGATTCAGCCTCAGGCTAAACTCTCATTTTGGCTGAAATGGCTTGTGTCTCTCCCAAGAATATATTTAAGGAAAAAGACTCTCTTTTGCCCTTGTTAAAAGGGTCTTTTTGTAATTTACTGAAATGTTCTCACAACTCCATGCTTCTAAAAGCAGCACTTTGAAATACTGGCAGACTTGACTGTTGTGAAACACATTTCTTCATATTGTCAGGGGGAGAGAAAGATCACAATTTGGCCGTTTTCAGCCTCAGACTTAAATAAATATGTATAGGTATGTATATACATACACACACACACATGTATTTAACTCTGACTACCCTCAGTGCTGAGCAAGCCTGGTGCCCCACTGTGCCAGACACACCAGTGAGGGGACACACACAGAATCCAGCAGAGACCAAGGACACTTCTGCAGCTACAGGGCCTGTAGAGCTTTCACTGCAAATGTGCCCTTTAGTTGCAGGTTCTCTGAGGTACCAGGCCAGAAGAGAGCTGGGGGCAGGTCAAGCTGAGCAGGACACAGACACGACATCTCAGTGAACATGGGAGAAGCAGCTACTGAAAAGAGCCTGTGATGAGCCTGGCCACAGAGCAAGCTCTGACCTGTAGGCAATGAAGATAACCCTGGGTGCACATGGAGCAGCAAAGACAAATCAAAGTGTTCAAAAGCAGTTCAGGAAATAGCTTCTGTCTATTCTGAAAACAGCCAGAGGTGTCTCTAGAGAGGTCTGTTCTACAATGAGACAGAAGTGGAGAAAATGAGTACGTGACCACTCATGATAAAGAGCACAGCATAATGCAAGGGGGCTGAATGCAACCTGCATGAACAACCTAAAGTTTCCTTCTTCAGGAATATCTGAAGTTGAAACCTTATGACAGGCTAAAGGTGTTGTACCCACTTTCAGAGGGGGTGAACACCCAGTGATTTCTAGCCATGCAGAAAACACATCTGGCTGCAGAGAAATGCAGGAAGTCTTGAAAAATCTGAACAGAAAAGTGAAAATTACTTCATTAAAATTTTTACCAATGCAATAGAGTCCAGAGATGTCATTAGGAAAAAGAAACACCAGCACACATCTGCCTCCAAGCTAACCAGGAAAGCAAAATGGCCCCACTCTAAGAAACTAAAACACTTATAGACAGTTCTTACTACTCTGTGAACATGAGTCAGTACAAGTGAAAATGGTGCACAGATGGGCCAGCACAGAAGCAACAGAAGTGCCGTGATATTTACAAGGAGGAAAAAAAAAATCTTCCTTTACAAGTGTAAATATACCAGAGAAATCATCCACTCGCAGCACAAACTGGGCTTTGATGTAGCAAACACTCCCACCAGGGACGGCACCGCTCCGCCGGGAGGAAGAGGCATGGTAGACGCTGCATCTGGAAGACAGTAGGCTCAAAGCACGGAGCTTTTCCGAAGAGTCACAACACACACGAACATGCCAGACACACAGACCATTTCATAGTCTTCATGCAACCAGCAGCAAGGGGCCAAGCACTGTGCCAGGCCATGGAGAGATGCTGAGAAGGAAAGAGTTATGGTGAGTGCTGGCTCTAACAGCTGGAAAGAGCATTGTGACAGCCCCACCAGCCTGGGCTCTGGTGCACTGCCCATGACACCAGACATGCAACAGCTTAGACACACGAATCAAAGCTGGTGGTGTTCTGCATGGAGCCAAGAAAGCAGCACCTGAAGCACGCTGTCCAGCTCTGGGCTCCTCAGCACAGGAAGGACATGGACCTGCTGGAACAGGACCAGAGGAGGGCCATGAAGGTGACCAGAAGGAAAAGGATCCAGGAAGACCTTAAAACACCTTCCAGTACCTAAAGGGGCTACAAGAAAGATGGAGACAAACATTTTACCAGAGGCTGTTGTGATAGGACATGGGGTAGTGGTTTTAACTAAAAGAGTTGACTTTCACTAGATGCAAGGAAAAGTTTTTTCAGAATGAGGGTGGAGAAACACTGGCACAGGTTGCCCAGAGAGGTGGTAAATGCCCCATCCCTGGAAACACGCAAGGTCAGGTAGGATGGGGCTCTGAACAACAAGCCTGAACTAGATGACCTTTAAAACGTACCTTCCAACCCAAATCCTTCTATGATTTTTGGGGCCCTCAGCCTCTCCAAGAGCAGCATTAATACAGGGGGTCTTTTTCTTCAGCCTCTCTCAGGTCTCCCCCTCAGTGCAAGCTGCTCTGAGTTCACAGCGAGAGCATGGGGCTGAGCTCTCCAGACTAATCACATTCCTCCCCACACGTCTTCTCCTCACCTGTAAAACAGCAGTAACAATATTTACACTTCTGCAGTTGGCTCAAGATGTGGAATGAAAATTTAATTATCATCAGTGCTATTCACCTGTGAGGAGCAGCTCACAGCCTGACCACAGCAGGAATGAGTCGAGTCCAAGGAGCCCAGAGTGGAGCTGCAGGAGACAGCACAAATCTCATCCCAGCGATATAAAGGTGTGGCAGCTTTGAATGGGAGAGAAACATCTTCCCCATCACTTATGAACTTGTTTATAGCAAATTATCACAGAATTTCAAAATGGGTTTCCAGTTTGCAGGTCAGGCAAACTCCTGCCATTCAGCTGCTCTGCCCACTGGCTCTGCAGTGCACACATACTTGTGTTCTATGGGAAAACCATTTTTAAACAATAAATCCGGCTTTCCAAACCTCTCGCCTCCCCCAGGTCCCTCTAACAACTTTTGTAGGTTTGTGCTACATTGTCTCACTCTTGAAGACCTTTTTTCCCCCCAGTGTTGTGTGAAAGACCCAAGCACAGCAGGAGAAATTAATTAACGGAGCAGACAGCTATTCTGCCATCAAATGAACAAAATTAAATAGTACCAGAGACTTACACTTATAGTCACCCCTAAGTGTTTCACATGACAACAGCAGGGAAAACACAGTCCAGACTGTTGTTTTACTGTTGATAATATTCCAAAATCCACAGCGCTTACCAATTTCTCAGTGGAAATAAAACCTTTGACACCAGTGGGAATTCTGTCTGGGCATGAAAGCTGGTTGTTATATTATGATCCAGCAATAAGAGTCTGTTTTGATTGTCAGATGTTTAGCACCATTCCTTTCTAAGCCTGCCCAGAGCACCTGGACTGACAAGCAGAGGACAAAACTTCAGTGGAATTGCATTAGACATGAATACATCTGTGCACTCACGTGCTTTCTGCCAAGGCTTGTGCTGGTGAGGAGTTGATTCTGTTCTCCACTACGAGCAGGGTTTATTTATACTTTGCAATCACCTCCCAGCAGCTGGAGGGCTGCCTGATGTGTCAGCCTGCTCTGCTGCAAGTGTTGGCTTTTTGCATCTCAGCTGCTTTGTTATTGCTCAGATGCTGACCAGGACTGGGCTGCTAATTTCTCCCAAAATCATGAAGATGTTAAGGAATATAGGGGGAGGGAAGAGGAGAAGGAAAGCTTTATGAAACAGCAACAGTAAGAGGGAAAAGAGTTAAAATGAAGACAGGAACAAAATTCAAAGGCGCACGAGTGTAAGACAGCATCACTTCAGGCACATGTCAAAATAGTGTCAGATTTTTCTCTGTTCATTAAGTCAACAGTTAAACACCCACCAGCTCTGCTTTTTACTAGCCCTGGAGTTTTGCTGCACCTGGAGAACCTCTCTGTGACATCAGCAATAGAAACAACTGGTTTTGTCAGCAGATAACCCCATTCATGAGTAAGTTGAGTAACCCCTTCCACTCGTGTCACCATGAGGGCCACGAGCAGGGGTCAGGTCACAGACTCCATGTGGTGAGGACCAGCCCAAGCACAACAGAAGCAATGGGAAAATGACCTGAATTTTAACAAATTTTCCTAGTTTTAAGTCACATGTAACAACACTTAGTATTTGTCCCCGGAGTTTGATAAAACTATCCCCATAATACTAAATTAAAAGCATCAAATTCATATCTATCCATCTAAGGGGGTAGAGATCACCAGCCTGTGGTGAGGAATGGTCCCAGCAAGGGGACATCTGTGCATTCTGGGAAGAATTTCCCCTCTCCAGCACTTGGGGTTCCTAACTTCCTCTATTTACAGAAAATTCACAGAGAAAGAACCTGACACACGAGTGCTTTCCAACAGGACTTGGAACCTGTAACAATATTTGATATAAAATTACTGCCCAATTATAAAATTTTGTGGTGTGGTTAAAGAAAATCCAAACAACACACATGCAATAACTTCACAATAAAATGTTAGTTTCTCTTTTTGTACATAACTTTTATTATACTCACTGGAACTTTTCCATTACAGGTAGAATTACAGGTAGAAGGATGAGTAAACAAGCAAACCCTTATTTACAAAAGAGGGGTAACACTGTCCAAGGGAGATTGCATATTAGATTGAGATTATGGTGATTTCCTAGGACTGCATTTAGATGAGAGTCTGGGGTTTTTAGTGGTTTTGGCCTCAAAAACCTTCCCAAGGGACATGTATAATTTAGCTGTGATAAGTCTCCCTTAGGTTTAGGAGCCAAGAAGACAGACTCATCTCTCTTCTGCAAGAGCCAGCATCCAGAATTTGGCAACAAACACACTTTCCTCCCAGGCAGTGTCAGCCCTGAATTGTACCTGCTCTTTGGCATTATACCAACCCAGGCACATAAATCACCCCTGTTCAGTCTGAGGGAAAAATCCCACATAGACAGCTCAACTGCCCTGACACTACCTGTTCTGCACTCCAATTTCCACACTTCTCAGTCCAAAGAAGGCTGCTTTATACACTGTTTTATTACTTCAGGTAATACTGCACACTCTCAGCAACAGGAACAAAGACTGTGGTGAAAGCAAGCTTGTTTGTCTGAAGGTTTTGGGGTTTTTCCCATTAAAAAAAAATTCTCCCCATTTGTAACTATGAACATTCCTCAACAGTCCTCACCTCAGTCAGCCAAAAATCACACGAGGTCTTTCTGAAAAACTAAGTTCTGTGCAATGAAGTTATTAACTGCTAGGAAAGGCAGAAAAAGTTTTTTTACAGCTGTTCATTGATGCACTGAACGTCACCTTACACTCTATAGCCCTTTTGGATTCTGCAGACTTCTGGAGTAGGCTAAGAAAAAACAAAAATCTTGGCCAGAGCAGTTACATTGCTTCTTGAGACATGTTTTTTTTTGGGTTCAGGCCCCAGATTCTCCGCCAGCAATTTCTGTCCCTGTTGGAAATTAAAAAAACAAAACAAAACGCCAAAAAAACCCGAACAAACTAAAAAAATCCCAAAAAACCCCAAACAACAACAACAAAAAAAACCCCAAAACAAACCAAACACCACCAAAAAAACCCCAACACAAAAAAAACCGAAAAATCCCCCACAAACCACCAACAAAACAAAATAAAACAAAAACAACCCACAGAACATACCAGGTTTGTCTGCTTTTTAGGAATCTAGAGAACAAATATGAGTTCCTAAGGCATTTGCAGGGGATGTGAATTGACCCCAAAGCCCCAGCATCCTTCCATGGAAGATCACAGTTATTCTGACAAAAGCCAGCAGTGCCTGGCTCCGGAGCAGAGTGCTCCCAGACACACAGTGCTGGGAAGGGGTAGAGGAGCAGCCTGGCTGTGCCAGCTCCCATTTGGCACCCTGTGAGCCACATCCCTGTGCACACTCCAGTCGTGCTCCCACAGAAGGGGACAGCCTCCACCTGATGCTGAAGTCCCCATCACTGATGCTTGAGCCTGTCCACACCACAGCTTTAATGACTCAGAAACCTTTCACACAGGGACCACGGCTTGTGCTGCTCACTTCAGTTTCAGACAGGTGCACAAACCCCTTGGTTTAACCAATTGGCTGTCATCCTGCAGTAAATGAGGCCAGAATTAATTTTCTCTGTTTAATTTATGTTTCAACATTTTTATTCTAAAACTGTACATGGATGCTTGGGTACCAGCAGGTGCATTTCATCAGTACATAAACCATACCCAAGCAGTCCTGTTCTCATCCCTGTGTGCTCCTGCAGGAGTACACCACTCCTCACAGCCAGTCTGCTGCTTGGCTTCCTTTCCTCTTTCCCTTTCAAATGGCACAGACAGCCGATGAAGAGCCAGGCACTCACCTTGACCCAGACTTGAATTTCCACCAGACTTTCTCAGCAGGAACAACCAGGTTTGAAATGAGAGGAAGTGCTTGGCAGGTGCTCCCAGGGGACTGGCCAAAAATAACTGCACTCTCTAGTTAATGTCCATCTGAGTACTACTAACATTTCTCCTTTAAAAGGGCGGCTGAAGCATTTGATTTACACAAGGTGAGGCATTTGTTTGCAGTTGCCCGGCAGACTCAGCACACAACAGGGAACAGTCAAACCCATTTTAATCACCTATGTAAGGTGCCCGCGCTCTCCATACAGACAAGGGATCTTTTAGGGTGTGATTAACTGTAATTAGGAACCTACCTCTCACCTTTGATTATAGCAGTAGTCTAGACAGCTAGTGTTGGCAGAGAACTGACAGACTTAAAATTACCTCGTACAAATATTCCCCAATGCATCGGTTATGCAAGGAAACAGACGGGAGGCTCTCTGGGAAGAGGGTTATACCGAGTAGTACTCGACACTTGGCAGGCAGTGAGGAGCAGGTAAGGCTGTTTACAGGGAGCTCTACTCAGCCGTGACTTCCACCAGGGAACTCCCTGCATCCAGCACAGAACGCCGCAGGCTGAGCGAACCGGGTCCCGGAGCCCCCGAGCCGCTCCTTTCCGCTCAGCTGCTGGCACTGGAGGAGAAAAGTCTGCTGGATGTCAGCTCTGGCGCAGGACCAGAGCCAGCAGCATGGCCACCCGCCAGCCCATTGCTCAGGAAAACCTGCTGCAAACCTACTCCTTCCTTCGGCACGGGGATGCAGCTGTGGCTGAGGAGCCCGGGAATATCCTCTAGTCCTGTAGCCGCGGGCTGCTGGGTGGTGCAGGCTGACGGCTGCTTGTAGCTCTCATCTCTCTCATTTCCTACTACTGCTTGCCTTTTTTTTTTTTTCCTCCTTTTAAATTTTTTTTTAAAGGAACCACTTGGATCATAACTTTAACCAAGACTTTAGAAAACAAGGCATTCAGAAAATTTGGCCAAATGCATTCCAGCTTCATTAAAGAATTTAAAAGCTCCCCCCAAATTAGCGAATTTTTTACTTAAAAAAGAATTGTTGTATTTGAAAATATTGCCATAAAACAATACCTCAGGCAGGAGATAGACTAAGGTCGAAACATAGCTCAGCCGCTGAAATTACTCGCTTTAAATTGCGTATTTTCATTTTCCATCTCAGATAACTGTGTGGCAAGGCTGTGCATTGCTACATGACAGCTCGTTCTGCTTTTAAAACAGCAGCACTTCAGTAGTAGCTAAATTGATGCCTTTTATGGGTCCATCACTTCCCGAGCATAATGGATTAGTGCCTGTGAGGGGCTCTGAGATCTAACAGATTACATGTTCTGAGCCTGGTAAATTATTTGAATAGATTTAGGAAGAAAAAGATTCAGAATTTTGTGTGATCCAGTATTACCCTTCCCAATCAGCACTTCCCATATATTTGCTAAGTTAGAAAACAAGTGTGCTAAGCCCAGGGAGCAAGAAGAGTTGAGCATGACACCTGTTAAAATATAATAGAAAGCGAGTATATTTTTCCACTGAGAGTTTCTCTGATGACTGTTTATTCCGCTATTTAAAGATTACAGCTTTAATCTAGCTCAAGAGAAGAAAATGGAAAGGTCACAGCTCCGTCGAGCTCGGAGCGATCCGCCGGGCAGACGGCACTGCCGCCCCAAACAACATGCTCTGTTCGAGGCTCCAGCCTCGCAACACATCCTCTGTGGTGCAATTTGGAACCATTTAAGCTCAGCTGCCTTAAACACAGCCCGAACCAAGAATAGCCTCGGCTCCCGGGCACAGGTCAGGCGATGCTGAGTCACTTGCTGGCCGGGGCCCAGGCTCTCCAGCTGCCTTGGGCTCGGCCTCCTTAAAGACACAACTTGTGCCTGCCGCACACAGCCCCAGCTCCAGCTGGGCATGACCAGCCAGGGATGGCACCCTTGGATGCCGGGGGTTTAGCCAGATGCATGATTCCAATATGAATTCCTGCTTCGTACCGCCCTGTTTCCCTCCAGCTTCGGAGCGCAGCGCTGCTGCTGCCTTCCTGCCCATTCAAAGCTACATTCACACATCTCTTTGTAATTATGAATCAACTCCCAGGCATCGGTGCACACCCCAGGCTCACACAGAACGGCAAACAATATACTGTCACGGGTTGCATCAGCTGCACGATGCTCTCTCATGCCTTCAGGCTTGCTAAAGCTGATCCAACGCTAATACAATAATAGCCTTTTTACCCGCCTCCTCCCCCAACAATTACCGGAGGCTTGGAAAGCCATTGAAATGCAAATAGCACACGGAGAGGTTATTGGGAACCAGGCTGGGAAGATACAAATGCTGTCCTGCTAGTTTCCTTTAGTTTGACACGAACGGGACTGTAGTCCTGAATTTCTCTTTGTATGAACAGGGAGAGGCAATACCGTGGATGTACAGACGGCCAAATGTAGAAGCTGAAGTGCATCTTCTCCAGCACGGCTTCTCTTATCTGGGACCCCTGTTACTCCCCTTAGCTGCGGCAGTAGCAGAGAACTGCACAGCACAGAAGTGTCTGGTAGCTCCGGTAATACAAGCGTGCCCAGCTACACAACCTCACAGAAACGTGCGCAGTGTGGGTTTGAAAGATCTTGCCCTCACAGGCAATGCACTGTGAAGCCTGCAGTTTGCTCTGTGGCCACAGATGAAAGTCAGAAATACAGCATCCCTCTCCCTGTTATCCCACCGCATCCTTCAGCCCAGGCGCTTCTACAGAGGACAGGACCCCCTCTCTCCTCCCCACCCCATCATGGTCTGTTTGCCTACTATATTTTCAGGTAATGTTTCCACCAAAAAAGGGCTTTCTGGACCCAAGGCAGTCCTGACACTCGGCTGGAGCAGCCACGAACAGCAGCGTGTACCAGCTGCTGTGATGCGACATGGAATTATGATGACCCAGACACTTCTTCAGCCTCTCAGTCCCCAGCAACGCTTCAGGAATACCTCCTAAAAACAGGCTGCATCCTCATCCCCTTTTCTGTAGCTAAACAACCTATAAATATCACAAAGAAGATGTTTACCCTGTTATTAACAAATTCCTACCCCCGTTTAAAAGAGCCATAGAGAAGAGGGTCCAGCACCCGGTGCACAAGGGGTAACTTCTTTGCTTTGGCGAGAAGGCGGCTGAGGCAAAGCTAACGGCAGTGTACAGCTACTCAAGCGCGGTTATTGACACGACAGAGCCAACACAGCCGGGGGTGATGGCTAATGGGTCAGTGGGAGGGGCAGACTGAACCCAGGAGAATCTTCTTGCCAAGGTAGCGAGACAGCACGGCCATTGGTCATCTCTGGGAGGTAGGGGAGCTTTCAGCCCCGGACGTTTTCAGACGTGGCTGTGGCTGATGTAACCTGGTGTCCATGGGTCCCGCTCCGATGGGGCCTTTGGGCTGGAGACCTCCAGAGGTCGCTTCCAGCCAACAATTCCATAGCTCCGTAACCTCCACGTCAAGTACTTGGCAATAAAGGGTGAAACTGCAGCAGCTCCTTCCCCGGTACTTCTGTACTTTCCCTGGAGCAGGGCACAGCACCCAGGCCGCAGCACCGCCCCATCCCAGCACCTCGGCGGCCTCCCAGCGGGAACGCGCGGCCGTCCCTGCCCCGGGGCTGCGGGCACACGAGGCTCCCTCAGCGCCGGGGGCCCGGCAGCAGCNAGCAGTCCCAACCCCTCCCTCGTTCCCTGCGCCTCTCCCCAGCGCTGTTTGCCGCCCACATCTCCCCGCTCGGGGAAGCAGCTGCGGGACTGAGGCCGCCAGAAGGATGCACGCCAGGGCCACGTTTTCGGCGAGAGGAAAAGGCCGGCAGGTGCCGGGGCTCGGCCGTCCTCCGGGGACNCTCCCCGGTAGCACGGAGCCTGCCCCGGGGGTCTCACGGGGCCGGAGACATGCGCCCCGAGGAGGGGCCCCAGCGGGGAGGATGCAACCCCGGGGGATCGCCTCAGGGAGGGGGCTGCACCCTTCGGGCCCCACCCTGCGCAGAGCACCCCGACTCCGCAGCGGATGGCGGGTTGCCAGCCTGTGCACCAGGGCCGGGCCGCAGACGATCCTTGTTCCCCCTCCTTCTCCCGACCCCCACCGTGGGCTCTGCCCGCCTCCGTCCCTCTGGCCCTGCTCCCCCGCTGGCGATGGGGCCGGTCCCGCAGCGGTACCCACACGCAGGGCGGCTCGAGCCTGCGTTAGGTGACAGTGCTGGTGGCGGACGCATCTCGGAGCGCAGTGTCTGCCTTCGGGTGACAGTGTTATGGCGATGCTTAAGAAGCGCGATACTGCAGGTATCAAGCTTTGGAGCAGCCTGGGGCTCAGTTAATCCTAAACAGAGGTAGCCATGGAGTCACCGCGAAAGGAGTTTGGGTTTGTCTCTCTGCTCGCTGAGCTGTTGGAGTAGCGGATTCTGTGCATGACCCAAATTTGTAGGGCTGCTGGTTGTATTCTCACTCTTTTTTTTGTCCCAGCGTTATTTCTGCGGATCAGAACAGTCTAACCCAGAAATCGTTCCCAGCTGAGCAGCAACCAGAAGGAAAAAATAAAATCTTGTTTTTAGGAGGGTGGGGAGGAAGAAATTAAGATCAAGGCAAAGTTTACCACAACTCTTTATCTCCTTAAAAAAACCCAACAGTACGCTGGAAAAGCTGTGTGTTTGAATTGCAAAGAAACGTCATTCTAAAGGTTATACAAAGAAAATAGACAACAATTATGTAAAAAGCCTCAGGAAAGTTTTTCTAAACAAAATCTGCTGTTAACTAGGAGGCAGCCGGCAAGCACAGACGGGTTAGAAGAGATCAGCATCCAAGCAGATAGCGAACTGAAACCCAGGCAGCTCTTGCTGTTGGAATAGATTAGGTTTTCCATGAGTCAACCTGGAATTAGTTTGTTTGCATTTGGTACCTACCTGTTTGTGCACCTGGAATAGTAACAGCGTGGTACAGAGTTGCTTATGCTGACCAGGTCACTGGCTGCATTTTTAATTGATGAATATCAGTTTGACAGGCTGAGGTGAGAGGGTGCATAAAATCTTGATTTTTAGGTTAAAAAAAAATCTGATTAGTCAGTACTACAGCTATTTGCATTTTGTGTTTTTCACAGTGTGGGTAAACAAAAATGCTGTTCTGTTTCATTTTGGAGCTCTTGGGCTGCAGACTCCAGCTCTTAAATATCCTTGGCTCTGTTTGTATCAAAATGAATTTCACTGAAACATTAATAAATCATTCCTGCCAGCGTGAGCCTTCACAGGTAATTGAACAACATTAAGTTAGTCTCCTCTCCGAACTGCTTTAAATTGCCTCTCCGTGGCAATCACTGTGTAAGGGGAAGCGGGCTCTGCTCTTGCCTCCCCTCCCGTGCAGAGCCTTGCTGACACGGGACGCACCGAACCGAAGTGCTGGTGTGCAGCTCAGCCTTTCCACGTGGCCTCTGGTTCCTCCCCCGGTGTATTCCGGCAATGGCTCTCCCACGCGTGGGTGCCTGCTCCTCCCCCCGCTCTCTCTCCCAAATGTGTTGGAACAGCTTTGCAGCACCCTGAGGGAGCCTTGGGAGCCCTTCCCCACCCGAGCACTGAACTGACCTTTTGGGTACCAGCACAACCTCCCTGCCATCATCCTGTACCCACGGGAAAATAACAGGTGGTGGCAAGGCAGGGGGTTTTCCAGGCAGGGCATTCTATGCCATTTCTTCAGAACAGCAGCAATAGAAATCACACTTTTTCATTGCCTCTATTCCCCGGTGGTTTTATTTTTTGGCTTCTTGTTCTGAAAGAGTTGCTCCAGTAGCGCTGAAGGCAGGCTGTGGGCAGGCCAGTCTCTTGGAAGCTCAGAGATTTACAAATTACCAAGAACTAAGAATAGCAAATAACAAAAATCAGTACCTATCGTGATTCCTGCAACTGTGGTCCAGCTCCACTACTGACACAAGACTGATGTGTGTGTTGTCTGTGACTGTCCAGTAAAGCTAGAGCAAACTTCACTTTTTAATTGGAAAAAATGGGTTGGGGTTTTTCTTTGATCAAATTCTTGTGCATTTCTAGTGCTTCAGTGCCCTATCTGGGCTGTCAGATACAGCTGTGCCACATCTGTCTGTGCCTCCAAGCTGCCTCTGCCCACAGCCCATCTGCCTGTGGCTGCAGTGCTGGAACCAGGCATTGCTTGTAGTGCCCCAACCCATTGGCCAGTGCTGCTAAACTCTTCCCTGTTCCCAGTGTGTTGTGGGGCAGAAGCATTGAAGTATTTTGAGACGGTGGAGAAAACCAAACACTCTGCAAAGCCTATTGGCTGAAGCCAGAGGCAAGCATTCCATATGCCAGCACCTTGCATGGTGCTTGAAATTCACAGATCCGTGACTTTTCCAGAATGTAGTTATGTTTCCTGTTTATGAGTCGTCCAGGGTTAACCACATGCTTGGGGAAAATAGTAAGAGTTGAGCAGGAAACTTAGCACTCTTGTTGTTTTCCCCTCTCCTGTCCTCAGACTCATAAGCCAGTACAGAAATGCATTGATGTGTTTTCTTTGAAAGCTGGCAAATTTGACATCTGAGGGCTTTTTGGAGGGAGTGCAAGGTTTCTTCTCGCAGGCCAGGCAGAAGGGGCACGTGCAGTTTTTGTGCTTTACGTTTTGTAAGAAAAGGTTGAAGAAAAACTTCACTCTACAAACTGTGATAAGCGGTTGGGCGTGTCCTCCAAAGCTGCCATCGCAGCCCTTACAAGCTGTGCTGGCACCCGTGTCTTCATAGGCAGCATCTCACGTATCACCTCTCCTCTCGAGTGTGACTACCAGCACCCACCAGCAAATGCAATAATTACTTCAATGTGAAGGCAATATGAGACAGTACAGTTAGCTCTGTGTAACTGTGCACAGATGGCTGCAGTCAGTGCGGGCAGCTCCCCTGCACTGGCTCCACACCACAGTGCCCCACGGAAAGCACGGAGAAAGCAGAAAGGAGCCATCTCTTTTCCAGATGTTTTTTCAGATGTCTAGAGTGTGTTTTGCGCTGGGCAGCTGTGGATGCAGCCGGCAGAAAAGGGGGTGCCAGTGCCAGGTGACACTGTGTCTCTGTGCCCCATCACTTGCTAGGATCACTCACCATGGATGTTCCAGAAGAGTTGCAGGGAGGAATTATTTGGAGTAGAAGAGAAAGGCTGGGTTTGGCATTGTTGTCGAAACTAAAGGAGATAGCAGCATTGTATAAAGCTGCTAAAAATCTTTCTTATAATACATTATTGTGTTATTAAATTTGTAATTACCAGGTATCAGTGGCGAGTCAAAGTAATACATTTAAAGAACAATTTTTACTTAGATAATGTCTTTAGTGTGTATGACAAAGCAGAAGAAGTCAAATTGGTTTTCTTACAAATTATCTCTGATCTTTGAACACATATGCATTAATTAAATGTGCCATGCTCAGATATTTATGTACATAGCTGTGGAAATAATTAATTTTCATGGTTCTACTTGTATTTAGAATTTTTTCTTCTACCAGCCTAGTGATAAACGTGCTTGGAAATTGCTGTTTAACTCTTGAGTTTTTTTCCCCCCTCTACAAAAATGTGATTTTTTTCTTATATTTGTTGCAAACGTTTCAGCCCTTAAAGCACATAAAACAGAAGTGTCTATTGATCTCCTGAGCTGGCTAGAATAAACCTTTAAAACTACTTGGTTTAAACCCAAATTTGTTTTCTTCTTGGAAGAATATCTCCTGGAGGTTTAAGGCATTAACTTTACAATTACCTAAAGGAAAAACTGGGGTTTTATTAGACATTGCTTCTGAAGCCACTCTAACAGCAAAACATATGCTTAATAAACTACATAACACTGGTGGCAAAGAGAAAAGCTTTGCAATAATTCCTTTGTAAGTTGATTGATACAATTCACAATCAGTGGAAGTGCTCAAATAGAGGAAAGTGGGAGAAGATGAACGTGGCACATCAAAATGTAGAACATGAAAGGACTTTGAAAAGGAAACTTCAAAGCTGGGGATCCAGATGCTGGAGTAACTAGCTGTGATTTAGGATGTGATCACGGGAACGTGACTGCTGAGGGAGCAACGCTTTTGAGAAGAAAACAGAGTCCTGATACAAGCCCAGTAGCCATGGCAAAGAGAGAGGTGAGTGCTGCCTCTGCACCCACAGGGATTTCAGTGGAGCTGCTCAGGGTCAGCTTTGGGTTTGATCTTCTGCGAGCTCAGCCTGCTGGTGATGGGGGTGAAGTTAATGCTTATACATATTTATGAAACTTGCAGTGCCTTGCAGTCACTCCAAAACCCTTTTCCTTTGCTTTTCAACCTTGTCTAGGAAACCCAGAAACTTATTGTGGGAGGACAACTGGGGCCACAGGCAGAAAGCTGATGCTAAGTGTGAGCTTTGTTTCCCAACCACATGAGCAGCATCTCCAGGGAAGGAGATGGCCAGGTTGCTGTAGGGATCTGGTGTGGTCACCATGTACATTTGTAAAAAAACCAAAGCAAGCAAAACCAGAGGCATTGGCAAGATTTTGGAGATGGTGGCTCAGACAGGGAGAAGGGATCCTGAGAACAGCATCATTCTGCTGTTGCAAGGCTCTGCAGGCTGGTACAGGGTTGTCTCCAGCAAACATGGTGCTGGGGAAAGAGAGCTGCTCAGAATTTTGCTTGTCCTTTGAAATGCTCTCTTTGCCCATGCACAAAGAAGTCTGGATAAAAAGAACTTGTCAAAGTTGGAATTATCTTACTGAAATCCTGCTTCAGAAGGACATGCTCCAGATTGGGTGTTTAGGGGTAACTGCAGCTCTGGCTCTGGGAGAGTAGAAGGCGAAAGCTAAACAAGCAGAAGAAGTTTCCAGCCCCAGCTGTGGATGGCAAAAGAGGTGCTTGTGCTGCAGAACAGATGTTAGATAGCTGATGAGATTTTGAACAGCACATTAGTCTGTTTCTTTAAAGCTTTGTCTGCTGACAAAAGTGTCCTTTTAGGAGTAGGAGCTTGGGAAATGTCTCTATCTTAGTGTCTCTCTGTGGGGTGAACTTGAGCAGCTTGGTGGGATGTCTCTGTGGTGGCTAGATACCTCCATTCAGGTGTTCCTGCTACTGCAGGACTTGGGTCATCTTTCCAGACAGTAAAATCTGAGTGAAAATAATGCCAGGCCAATGTAGACTCATTTAGAGTAAAAACCTCCCCAGGTCCCATCCTGCCATCTGGTACACAGCCTTCCTCTTGGAGCTTTGCTTAGTTTCCACTACAGAGCCTGAAGAGGTAGAAAGACTCAGAATTGGTGCAACTTCACCTAGCACATTTTCTCACCCTGGAAGTTCTTTTGGGCCAGAGAATCACAGAATCAATTGGGTCAGAAAAGACCTGTGAAGTCATTGAGTCCAACCTGTGACCAAGGACCACCATGTCAGCCACACAATGGCACTGAGTACCATGTCCAGTCTTTTAAACATCTCCGGAGACAGTGCCTCCAACATCTTCTTGGACAGTCCATTCCAATGTTTAATCACCCTTTCAGTGAAGAAATTCCTCCTAAAGTGCAACCTAAAATCACCATGCAACCTTATGCCAATGCAGTGCTGGGCAGAAGAGGTTGCATTCCCCCAAAATCAAACCATCCAGCCGTAGGCTGGGTTCTGCCCAGGTTGCTTCCACTGGGGTGGGTGTTCAGCCTGGCCCCACTTGCCAGGCCCCAGCTACTCCTGCTGGGAACAGACCATCCCTTGCACTGTCAAGAGACACTGAGCCCATGCCATGCAGTTCTGTGTAATTATTTGAGGAAACTGGAACGTGTTATTTCCAACCACTGCTCCCCTCACCACCCCAGGACAGCACTGAGCTTTGAGCTCATTATGCTTTTAAAAACACCCACAGATCCCAAACGTGTCTTTCATCTCATACAGAAAGTAGAGCTTTTTAAAGTGAGGTTAAACATATATTTGAAAAGATAGTGTATTCCTTCTTTCTTTTTTGTAATGATGGTCTTAACTGAGTGAATTATTTATATTTTCACAGAGAAAAATCTCAGAACCACAACAGCTTACAGACAGTTGGGTTTGTAAGTGTTGGTGCTATTTCCTCTCCAAGTAGGGTCAGAGAGCGCAAGAGACCTGTTGCTGGACTTCTCTTTGAACTCACTGAGCACCTAATTTTATGTTTAAATTATTTCATGCCACATTAATAGCACAGAGTGCTCTGTTTATACAGCACCTGGTCCCCTGGTGATGGGGATGCAGCATGTGCTGGGCATGGGAAGTAGCAGAAGCTGGACACACATCCCAAACTCCCCTTTTCAGAGACTTCTCCAGACTCTTTTGTGAAAACAAGGAGCCAAACTCACCGTATTGAAAACAAGCTGTTGGAAAAGGCTGAGGGATGTGGCACAGCTTCCCTTGCTGGGGGCGAGCCGGGAGGGGTGGTCTCACAGCTGCCGGCTGCGTGGTTAAAAATCACTACCAGTTCCTGCACCACCTGCTCAAAATTATCTCCAGCAGATCTCTGTTGCTGCTTCCTGCTTGGAGGGTGCAGCCTCCTACCCTGCTGTCTCTCCATGCTGGCTCCTTCCCATGGCAGCACCACCTGGATCAGGGATGCTCCAGGAGCAGCAGAGCCGAATGACCCAGAGCACAGTGGGAGTGTGGGTGGGCGAGGAGGGTGCAGACAGTGAGCAGCGCAGGCTGGAGTCTCAGCCTCTCCCCACCTGACCCGAATAGCCCATGTTTGCACGGGGAGGGGCTGTGGGAAGGCACGGACAGCAGTGGCCAGGCGGGAGCCCTGCAGTGCAGCTGCGGTGACAAGGCAGACAGATGCTCTAGCCAGAGGAGCAGGCTGAGCCCCCCGTGCTCTCTCAGAGCCCTGCTCCATCTGTCAGCATTACCCGAGTCTTCATTCCCATTACTGCTCTGCTTCTGATTTTAAATAGCACAGTATGACAGGAGCATCACATCCCAAGTGATGAACCGGAATTTTTACTGTGTAATTCCCTATTTACCTACTTTTAACTACAGCACCTCCTCTTGTTCTTTATCTGATGAAAGCAATCTTTTTCCACCGGGAATCAGGTGCTAAGCATTTAGTCTCCTGCTTCAGCATTTAATCTCCTGCTTCAGTTGGGCTCCTGCATCACTGACTTTGCCATCAGTTGTTCCTGCACTAAGTTATGAATAAAGTGCTTTTGTGCCACAATTTGTTGTCTGATTGATGAACAGGCATCTTTGGCAATAGACAAATTCATAGCCATTACTTAATGTGTAAGTAGAAATCATATGGATCATGTGAATGTACATTGTAATCTTTCTGGGTGGATAGCAGGCAGGAAAACATGGAAGCAGCTGTTGTGGTGTAATCCCAGCTGGCAGCTCAGTCCCACACAGCCATTTGCTCACTCCCTCCACGTTGGGACAGGGGAAAGAATTGGAAGGGTAAAAGTGAGAAAACTCATGGGTTGGGATAAAGGCAGTTTAACAGGTGAAGCAAACCAAGGGACTCATTCCCCACTTCCCATGGCAGGCAGGTGCTCAGCCATCCCCAGGACAGCAGGGCTCCATCACCTGTAACAGTGACTTGGGAAGACAAACACCATCACTCCAAACATCCCCCCTTCCTCCTTCTCCCCAGATTTATATGCTGAGTGTGGTGCCATATTATGGGATATCCCCTGGGTCATTTGGGGTCAGCTGTCCTGGCTGTGTCCCCTCCCAGCTCCCTGTGGAGCCTCTTGCTGGTGGGGGTGGGTGAGGAGCAGGAAAGGCCTTGGCTCTGTGTTAGTGCTGCTCAATGAAAATGAAAACAGCCCTGAATTATCAACACAGTTTTCAGCACAAATCCAAACCTCAGCCCCATACCAGCTTCTATGAAGAAGATTGACTCTACTCCCACCCAAACTACCACATCCCCCAGTTTTCAGCCCTGCACCCACAGTTATAGGAGGAAAAGGAACTTGCTGTGCTTTTGGACCTTCACTAGGAGTCACAAACGAAGTGAGCTAGGGTCCATGTCTCCCTCTCTCTGCCTGGTAAGGCTGGGTGAGGGCTGAGCACTTGGGCACAGGGAGTGCCAAGGTTGCCTCTAGAGTGGTTTCAGCTCAGATCCTGCTCCTGTCCCCACCTGCCTGCCCCTGACAGGGCTGGCTCTCAGCAGTGCTGTACCAGACCGTGTCTGTCTGGGGAAACCAGGCTGGTGCCTGCTGGGCAGTGATCATGGCACTCCCACATCTCCCTTTCCCTTGCTGCCACGGCAGTAATCCAGTTCTTCAGCAGAGGCCTGCACACGGCATCTGGTGGGGACAAACCTGAGCCCAGGGTGACACTTGTTTTCTTCCATCACTGAAAAGTCATCTTTAACCATTCTCCGTGCTGTGCAGTTGCTTCAGTGCTAATTTCCCCTTGACCTCTTGCAAAGTGCAATAATGATGCTGTCCACATCCTTTCCCCTTTAGGTATATACCTTGTTCTTTCTTAAAAAATTCCGAAACAAACAGCAAGAAAGTGGAAAGGAAAACCAGCTCCCTTTCTTGTAAGATACACCTTTAAGTTACACCTGGGGCATTTTCCCACAGTCCCAGGGAGGATCAGAGATTTGCAGAGCTCCTGTAAGGGCTGAGACAGGCTGAACTCTTCCTGCCCTCCTTAGTCCTTTGCTGCAATGTCCTGGTACCCACTCCAGGCACAGAAAGTTGGGCATCACCCCATCCTCATCACAGGTACAGAGCTGGGCTCAGGCATGCCCCAGAAGGGGAAGAACCTTAAATATTTCTGCTCTAAACCTTTCAGCCTTTTCCTCCGGGTGCAATTGATCTGGGACTAATTGAAAGCGGGTTTTGGCAGTGCTGTGGCAGAGCCCTCTTTGACACAAACCTCAAAGAACAGCTATCATATTAAAGTTGCTTAGAAAACATCACCTGCTCCATGTGCTGAGATGGCAGAGAGCCCTGGAAACCTGGAAAGCTTTGAGTGCTCATGCTGAAGAAAACTGTTTTGATTGGTGTCTTGTGTTGCAGGACTACCTGGGCTTGGACCATCCTGTGATGGAAGAGCTGCTGAAACGTTTGTTTCACGTGGGGTCAGAGGGAGGATGCTGCTGTGGAGCCAGAGATGGGGCAGACCTGGCCATCAGCTGCCAGCCCAAGGCATTTCATGGGAAACCCCCATACAAAGCCTTTCCTGGCTTTGCTTTCCCTCAGAGCTGTTCAGGGTTGCTGCTGGCACCTGGAGGTGTTTGTCTGTCTGTGGTAGGGACCCTCAGCTTTCAAGGGTTCCTTGCAGCCTCTGTGCCAGCCCCTGGTAAATAGGGCGGGCTCTGCGTGAGCCAGTTACCAGATGCAGCTGTTGGCAAAGACAAGTCAAGGGCGCTTCCCTCTGGGGTTTTAAATTTTGCTGTGGAGGAGTCTAAAGGCTGTGCAAGAGGGCAGCAGATGAAAAACTCCTCCCTGCTGTGTTTTTTGTCTGGTGTCTGCAGAGGGACCTGCTGGCAGCTCCCGGTATGGCCGTGTCAGCACAGACTGAGTGCCCAGCTGCTCCCCCGGGGCTGTGGGACATGGCAGGGCATGTGCATGGGTGGTGCTGCTTCTTTAGGTGCTTTGGAAGCAAGCTGTAGGTCTGTCCTTCCACACCAGGTGGGGAGGAGATGCGTTCGGATCTTCGTGCAGCCCTCAGCGTGGTGCAGGCTGGATGGGCACTGCATCCTTTGAGCATCCAGCGTGTGGCCAGGCAGGTCCCGGTGAGGGCTCACCTTCTGCTCACCAAGATGCCCTTTTGGCCCTGCCCTACATCATGGTGCCAGTGATGTCTGCTGGGAAGGAGCCTGATGCAGGCTGGTTTTGCTGGTCACATTTTCCTCACCAGCTCCATCACTCCTGCTGGGTGTAGAGCTTATTGGATACCACTGCCAAATAATTTCTATTATTCCTAGTAAGCCTTGAAATCAAATTGCAGCACACACCTGCTTCTCATGTGGCTGTCCCAGCGCACAGAACCGCAGTGTTATCCTGTGGCTTAGAGCCCAAGTGAGGGGTGTTGTCCTGAGCTGCAGACTTCAGAGCTTGCACTGGGGCTGTGCTGCCTCTCCTGCCCTGTCCCGGGGCACTGGCTGGAGGAAAGGGCAGAGCTGGGGTTGTCGTGGGGGTGAGATTCCCAGCAGGGGCCTGAGGGCAGCGTGGGTGCTGGAGCTGCATGGGTCAGGACAGCAGTGCCCTGGCTGTAGTGGAGGCTTTTAGGCATTTCCCTTAATAGGTTTCAAACACAACCACCATCAGTCCCTCCACAAAGAGAAAGTCTTCATTATGCAAATTCTCATCTTAAAGCTTTATTCATGTGCTTCCTGGCAGGCTTTCCTTTAATCTCAAGAGCGAGATTGCTTGGAATTACCATACACCCTTGTTAATTGCATAAAAAAAAAAAATCAGCAGAGGTTGTTTTTGCCATAATCAAGAGTGATTTTTGATTAGTACTTCTGAAAATCAAAATGTTTCACTGAGAATAGAGAGCAAGGACAGCAGCATTCCCTCATCCCCGGCAAATGGCAGGGGTCATCCCAGCTGGGGGAATGTGTCCCACTGCTCTTTACTGGTCATGCCCTGGGCAGGATTGCTGTATCCCCAGAATCAGCTGTTGGTCCCACTGCTGGGGTGAATGCAAGGAGCTGTTTCTCCCACACTTTGCTTCCCAGCAGAGCCCTTCCACCGCTTGCCCTGGTGGGCTGCTGACAGCTTGTTTGTGCAGGGCAGCCAGTCTTCCCAGCAGCAGCTGAGGAGATAAATTGGAAGTTCAAAGTCTGCTTTTCAAGGCAGAGCTACCTTGAGGAGGAGGTCTGTGCTGAGGAGGCAGCCTGGCCTCTCTACAGGGAGCAGTGCAGCTGCACAGAAGCTGCCCTTAGCCACCTGCTCCACTCTGGTAGCACTGCTACCAGAGACCGTCTGTGACACCCCAGCTCCGAGGAGCACTGCTCTTCCTACACACATGGAACTGTTCTTTGGCCTTAGCAGTCAGCAAGAATTTGGGATTTGCAAGTAGATTTCTCACCCATTTGGCAGTGGCTGGGGCCAGTGCCCAGACAGCAGTGGTGGAGGCATTGGCGAGTGTGAAGCTCTGCTCTGCTCTGCTCTGGCCGGTAGTGTTGTGCTGTCACCTGCACCAGGAGAGGTCCTTGGGGACACTCAGTGCTGCCCCAGGCACCCAGCTGCTGCAGGGCAGACCCGTGCCCATGGAGGAGCAGCCGTTTACTCCCCACAGACTTCTGGGGCTGTGTCTCTGCTGAGATGGCAGAAACTCCACTGCGAGGATGCAGCCCAGAGGTCCAGCAACACGGCTCTGCTCCCAAACCCCT
This sequence comes from Ploceus nigricollis, assembly GCA_013399945.1. Classification (NCBI taxonomy): domain Eukaryota; kingdom Metazoa; phylum Chordata; class Aves; order Passeriformes; family Ploceidae; genus Ploceus; species Ploceus nigricollis. Next base: position 196,496 of record VXBC01009529.1, on the reverse strand, counting down.
CCTTCCCCAGCGCCCTGCCAAGGGGTCCCAGCACAGCTGTGGGTGCCCAGCCTCAGGCCCACCCACCCGTGTGTGCCAATATCATAACGTGGAGCCACAAAGATGAGGTTGGTCACTGGGGATGCCCTTTTGGCTACCACAGTACTTGCTTTCCTGCTTTCCTCCTGCTCCCCCGCCCGCTGCATTGCTCCTAAGGTGGATGCAGTGCCCATCCAGCCTGCACCATAAAAGTCAGGCAGTTGGAATTACTTTCTGCTGCCCTTGTACCTGCTTTGCATTCTCCCGTAATCTCCTGGGCTGTCAATCTCGTACCGTCACAGGCTCTCTATTCCCAGGGAAGCTAAACACATATATATTGCACAAAGAGATCCGTGGGCTGGCACTGAAAATAGAATACACCTCGCTCCGAGTGCTGCAGACAGCCTGGCAATATACTGGGTGTGAATTATGATACTGTAATTCAAGCTTTGTCAAACAGAGGGGCTTAATTAGAATATATATATAATTGTAAAAACTAAAAAGCTGACGAGTACAATTGTGTGTTTGAGCTGCCTGCTACAGAAAATAATGAGGAGAGAATACATTAAGGCACAAAAACCTTCTACCTTCAAAGAGCAGCTAGCTCTGATTAAAAATACCCCCGGCAAGGCGAGGGGACTCTGCAAGAGGTGGGGGAGTCTGCAGTGCTGGCTCGGCCATAACTCTCACCCCTGTTCTACAGCTTCTGCTGGACACAGCTGCAGCCTTGAGGTCCCCCCACCTCCTGACTCTGGCTTTGGGGGATTCATTTTGGGTGCCATGTGATGTCCCAGCTTGGTCTCTGTGGATTGCCAGATTAAATATAAATATGGAAAACATATCTCATTTGCCTATTCCCCCCTCACCACAGAGCTGCAGTCCCATGGGTGCTCCACTGCCCTTGGCTGGTGGCACACAGGGCTGGAATTGCCCCCAGTTGCCCCAGGGGATGTGCGTTTTCTCCCAGCAGCTAGAGTTCTTCCAAAGACCCAGTGCAAGGGTAGGGAACAAATTGACCCAGACTAGGCTAGTCATCAGCCCCAACAAGGATCCCATACTGCTCCCCAGCACTGAGCAACCAGCAAAGGGGGTTTTGTGTCTCACTGCTGTTGTGGCCCTGTAACAGGTTGTAGGTGGGGATATCCTATGGGGGAGGTGACATGTCAGGGCATGCACAGCCCTGACTCTGCTTCATGGGCATTACAGACAAAACTCTGCTGCAGCTCAGCAGCTTGTGAGTGCTGATGTGTAGGAATGGGCCTCAAGGTCTCAAGAAAAGTATAAACCCTTACTGTAAAGGTACTCTGTGCTGTGCATGAGTTCCCATCAGTGGGCTTTGGAAGCTCCACTCCTGCAGTGACTGTGGAGCAGGGTCAGGGCTGCAGGAGCAAAGGGATTGCACAGGACAGTGCAGGGAGTGGCAGTGCTGCCACCAAAAAACTGCATGTGCCCGGTAAGCACACATACCAAGAGCTGGTGGAGTTTTCAGTGTCTGGCCACGATGTACCAGATTTGTTACTACTTAATAACAGAGTAAAAGAATGAGGAGAGCATTCCAGTCTTATCTGTTGGAGTGAGCAGGGGAGTTTGTGTGGCTGTGACGGCAGCACTCGGCTATTGATCTATGAAAGGTCTAATACCTCTCTATAACACCCTTTGCATGAAATACAGATGTTGTCAGCTTCAGTTAACTGGCAATCTATTATTAATCCTTGCTAAGGCCTAGGGAAATCTGGAAAAGGATGTTAGTTTGCCATGGTCACCATTGGGAAAGCCCTGGGTAACGGGCTGTGCCAAGCACTGCCGCTCTGTGGGAAGGTTCTACTGGGCTGTTCAGTGCATCCACGGTTTTCCCAAACCTCACTTGGGCAACATTGCCACCTCTCCTGCCAGGGTGGAGAAAGCCCTCAGGATGCAGCTCCTGCCCAGGACTCTTCAGCAGTTGTTGTTTACCTCAGCCCCTTGAGGATGGAGGGCCCTGAGCACCTTTCGCCCCCCTTGGCCCCCCTCATGTGCCAGCTGGCTCTTTGGGGAGTGGTTTTGGAAGGGGCACCCTCCTCTCATCCTGTGGGGAAAGTTGCCAAGGGAGCTGTCACCAGACCCAGGGAGGTTGTAAGTGCTTCTCAGCTGACAGGTCCAGTGAGCCCCCCAAAACCAGGTGGAGTGAGCCCATTTTTCAGGATGCTGTGTTCCCTGCCGGGCCCATGTCCCCACTGGGGGGACATCTCTGTGCGGCCCCATAACCCCCACAGCCCTTCACTAGAACGTGTGAGCTGCACACACCCCGCAACTGTCCACTCCTCCACTTGGTATTTGGGCTCCTGCACTGAAGGCAAAGCATGGGGAGGATACACTTACGCAGGGCTCAGCGTGCAGCAAGTCAGTGCCTTAATATTGACTTAATCATGGAGAGCAGAGGGAGCGAGGGAGAGGGAAGGGAGGGCTCCTGGCATATTGATGTGAGTTGGTGCTGCCACCACATCCCTCCTGCCAGCTCACATGGTGATGGAACATTTTCCTTGTTCAGGTTGGTAACGCTTCTCATCCCACCAGAGATGCAACATGGGTTTCCCTTCTGTCTATTTTTAAGCATGCTTTTAAATAGAAAGACAAAAATGGTGGAGTCCTGTTAGTTCCTGGAAATCCAGTAAAGACTGAGGAAAGAGCCAGTATGGGAAAGGAAGACTGCACGAAATTGTCAGAATGACAAGGCTGGGGCAGTTGGCCAGCGCAGTGATGAGTGTGTTGAGTCTCAGTAGGGATGGTGGTGGTTTGGCAGCCCCCCGTGCAAGCCCTGGAGCTGGGCAGGTGTTTTTCAGAACTGTGGATGGTCTTGCTCATTTTTGACTTTGCTCCTTTGCACTGACAGACCACTTGTTAACCCTGCGCCTTTACCTAGGCTGTCAGAGCAGGAGAGCAATGCCTGTCTCACAGTGCCAATATTTCACCAGCAATAAGGCCCAAGAGGGAAAGATTTTGGGAAGGGAGGAGAGGGGCATGGAGGGAGGCTGAGGGTGGCAGACACAGCCCTGCTGTGCTGAGCAAGGGGCTCTTCGCGTGCCTCTCCCTGTGGATTTCACCTGGGTTTTCCCTGCATCGCCTGCTGCTGGCCGTTCCTCCAGGCTCGCAGGGAAGCGTTGGCATCATTCAGCTCGATGAGAAACACAGCGTGGGCTGGGACACTCATTCTTTACACACCCCCTCCAACAGCGCCTAGTGTCAAGCGTTTGCCGGGGGGAGAAGCCCACAGCGATTTGCCAGCCCCTGCCCCTGCACACAGATCACATTCATCGCCCTCAGGGCTGCTGAGGGTACGTTTCACAGACGGCAGATCAGATGAGAGGTGATGTGTGAGTAAGTGGAACCGGAACTGCAGCTGTTGCAGTACTTAGTGACCACTCTCAGTGGACGTTTTTCACTGAAACGCTGATACCTGCTTTCTGATGGACTGGTGCTTTCCCATTGTTATTGTCCTTGTCAGTAAAGCTTTACATTTATTCATGAAGCACGCTGGAGCTCAGGTGGCAATAGCTAAATCCATTTAGCAGTAGGAATAAGAGGAAAGCCATTTTAATGTTCTCTTGCAGTGCTGCAGTACTTAGCAAACCCAAAGGATATTAATTACTCAGCATGCTCCGAGATGTAAAAGCATGAATTTATCAAGACAAATACATTCAGAACTAGGGTAAGTCAACAGTAATTAATGCCATGCAAAAAGGAGATGGAGAAAGGAAGGATTAGCTGGCCCTGTTGCAGGAGAACATGATGTAGCCCTGAGTTATCCCTGGGATATGGGACTGGAGTTGTGGTGAGGCATCGCTAACAAAAAAATCTGCCTGTGCCTGTCACGTATATCCCTGGGATGGGGGTTTCATCCTGGTTCACATTTCCAAGGCAGAATGATGCAAGCGGCCTCTGAAATGCTAAGTCGTGCTTGGCAGCCAGCAACAGCTTTTTTATGTAAAGCCTTTGATGTTGGAAGGCGCTTGAGAAGAAGAGGGGCATAGGGCTTTTTTGTTTGCCACCGAATTTGTCTGCACTGTCCCAGTATTTTCATGGTGTTTAGCAATCATATAATCGTGAGCACAGCCAAAGATGAGTGGCAGCTCAAGAGATGAATTGGTAGGTTCTCCTTGACAAATTTAAGCATAACATGTGTCTTTATACCACATCCATTAGGGCAGACAAATGGAAAATCCAGAGATGGCTGCTCTGCATTTAACAGTCACAGCATTTGGAGAAGGCTGATGTCTTCCTTATCACCAGTGTTGGGTCAGGCTTGGAAAAAACCAGCAAAAAATGAAAGCAATTGGAGCAAACAAGTCTAGCCATGCCTTATTTAAAGGTGGTTTACTCTGTGTGGAGCGAGTATAGCCAGTGCTGATTCTTTGTCTCCAGGTCATGGGGATGACACAGATGACTTCAACCTAGAAGATGCCCTGTTTGACCCCGTCACCAGGCGCCGTAAGTCCCATTTACACATTGTTTTAAAGAGGAGAAAACAAACAGGTGTTAATAGATGCAATTTGTTCTTTGGGATCTGATACTGGTGGGAGGGTGGTAGAGGATACAACTGCCTCATCGTCTCTGCCTGGGAGACACAAGGTCTGGGTTGCACAGGTGGAGCTGGGGACAGTCCTGGAGAAGCTGCCTGCTGACCTGGTGCCCTTTGCTTGCTGGCTCCTGTGAGGAACCACAGAGGCACAGCACACCTGTGCTCTGAGGTAGCAATGGCACTGAACTTGCCCTTTTGGCTTCCTTGCCTCCCTCAGTAATGCCTACTGGCAGGCCTGGCCCTGTTGGCCTGGAGCCAGTGCATCATGCAATGCCTCCCCCAGCTGGGGAGGGCAGCTCGCTGTGCCCAGCCAGGCAGGGGCAGCGCGGGTCCTTCCCTGCTGCCATTGCAGCGTGGTGCCCGGGAAAGCACACGGTGCCTGAGGTCCCTCCTCTGCCTCTCTGGAGTTCCAGTGTAGCCCATCAGTCAAAGGAAACTCCCTTCCTCAGGGGGTGCCCCACTGCTGGCGTGCAGCATTCAGTATTTTGGTGTTTTACACCCCAAGGACAAAGCCTAACTGCCAGCACAGCAGCTGAGGGATGGGAGGAGGCTCATCTCCCTCCCTGGGAAATGTCACATGCCTTACCCCAGTGCCAAGGGCTGAGCTCAAGACCATTGTGCACCCACACACATCTCTGGCTCCATTTGCTACCCAGCCATGAAGATGCTGTGGCAGAGCTGCAAATGCCAGCACCCGGGACCCCTCACTGCCCAGCACTCCCCATGCAGTTCATGGTGGCTGTCCCCAGACCCAGCACCTGGCGGGACAGCAGTGGGGATTGCTCCATGAGCGATGCCAGGCTCTGGGATCAGGCAGAACATACCCACGTGTATGGAAGGCAAAGCTGTAACAGTGTTGGCAACCTCTTGTGCTATAGTCTAACAACAGACAGACACTTGTGCTGTGTTACTTTGGAGTTTATGTGGAATAGAGGGTGCTCTCTGCAGCTCTCCTGCATAGGATAGGCCATGGGGTATCAGACTTGGTCACAGGGCTGATGCAGCTCATCTAGGATTTTGCAAAAGCCCTTTAATACAGCATATGAGGAGACCTGGTTAGAAATGACTAATGGCCACCTCAGGTGGAGGGAAAGTGGTGTTCTCCAGGCTGGAGTCCCTGCAGTGAAGGAAGGGTAGAGACAGCACTGTCCCCATGGCCTCCCCAAGTGCCGCATCACACTCTGGATTCATGTCAGCCCCAGAAAAAAGCAAACCAAGGGGCTGGAGTTGGGTCACATCAAACCATACCAACATGCTGGAAATGAAGCCCAGCAACACCACTCCAGTCTAATGGATATTAATGGGAATGGAGCAGCCACAGCTCTTGCTCATAATTTATTCATATACTTGGTAATGCCAGCCACTATTAATAGGCAGTGGTTTCCATATTGCTCCCTCCCTCCCCCCTCAGTGGCTGGTTGTACCTTGTTTTAGCCCAGGAGCAGCCGGGGGGGCTGGATCTGAGTATCAGCGTGTCACTGAAAGCCCTCCAGCTGACAGGGAACCTCCTGTGCACAACACAGCATGGGAAATTATCTGTCATTGGACTGACTGACCAGGCCAGGGACACCAAAACATTGGCACCTCACTGCTGGTTTCCACGCTGTTCTGTACAGTGTCTGCCCTTCCCTGTCTGCTGCTGGATCCTGGAGCCTTAGAGCAGATTGTTGCAGCTCCCTGCTCTCCACCGGCTGGGATGGGATGCTGGCTCAGCTCAAGGCAACAGTGCCCTGTGGAGCACTGGGCTCCATTTTCACCCATGGGCTGTCCTGATCCCTGTGGCCACACATTGTGTGCAGGGTGTTTGTGACCCTGTGCCCTGAGTTTACAACTGCAGATGTCAGAAAGCTGTGGTGAAATCTTTGCCATTCATTCTCAATCCAGAGGTGGCGTTTTTGGTGATGCCTGTGACTAACACTTTTCCTCCCCATCTGTTTTGTCACAGCTACTCCCAAGAGTCCCAGAAAGCCGGCAGGTGGGACAGGTGAGACCTTCTTGCATGCACATCATCTCAGCTCAGTGTGGGGTGCGCTTCCCGTGGGATTGAACTGTGTGAGCCCCCATGGGCTGCCCCTGTGTGGCTGAGTGCTGCTGCCTCAGCAGCTGCTTTGGGACCCCTTTACTTGCCCATAGGGAAGCTGGAGCTGGTGTGTGCACCTGCACTGTTCCTGTGCAGCCAAAGAAATGCAATATTGATATTTCTGTCCATGCTGAAGGTGAGTGGCAGCAGAGCATTTACAACCAAGGCAGAATTTTGCACACTTTGCAGTATTCTAATGGAGAAGACACAAATCACTGCTCAGTTACACAAGAGCTTTTGTTCCTGTCTGCATGGCACCTACTAGCTTTCCATCCAGGAGGAAGTTCAGAGGATATTTTCCTTCCTTTTTTTATTCCAAGATATCCCTAGCCTCCACGGAAAGGGCCATCTTGGTGACACTTTCCCATCCAGGGGAGAATGGGTCTCTTACTGTTGGTGCCCATCAAATGTGCTGTCTGGCCAGCTCCCAGCAGTGCCACGGTTGAGGAAGCTCCCTTAAATTCACACGAGTTTTGTTGCCAGCAGCTCCTCTGGCTCAGTTTTGGCCAAAGAGTCCCTGTTAAATATAGCACGGTCACAGGAGCCGAAGGGTTGCTCAGTCCTGCTGGAGGAGCCTGCAATAAATTGCATCAGAGGAGGGCTCATAAGTGAATCCACTCACCCCTGCATGAGGATCTTGGCACAAATTTAAGCAAATTCAACTGTCTGGCTCCTTGGCCACCATGGTCTTTGTTAGGGACAAGAAAAGCCAAGTGCCAGAGGCACATGCAGGGCTTCAGTGCTTGGATCGCAGCCCAAACGAGAGGTTGTTCCATCCAGTAAACTCCCCCTGGGAAATGGACACGTGTGGAGGCTGAGGCTTTGTCTCAGCCAGTTGCTTCTTCCCCAGGGAGTGTTTTTTGGATGAATGATAGCACTGAGAGGCTCCTGCAGTAGATTCCTGTGCCCTGGCCCCTCTCTGTGCATGCCCTGCTCAGCTCCAGGTCACTCACAGGCAGCTGCACAGGGAGCAGCATCCCAGCCACTGGCTCGGTTCCTCAGCCCCTTCTCATCTCCCCAGCTCTCAGGAGATGCTGCAGGTACCAGCAGGACTCCCCCAAAAGTGAATTACTTCGGGATTGCTGGGGCTGGGCAGCAGCCACAGCTTGGATGGGGAGACTGAAATGGTAGCCAGGCTTTTCTGAAGCTTTTGTGATAGGTCATGATTGAGCAGCAAAGTGGCTGGACGCCCTTTCCAGCTCCAGCCTGACGTGGGAGGCCCTGGCAATGGTGCAGCGCCATTGCACAACACCCACAGAGCGCCGTGTGTGCCAACAGCCTTGTGCTGTCCCCACAAACAGGAGTGTAACAATCCCTTCTCGCCTGCAGACTTCGATTTGGCTGATTTCTTTGACACGCCTGTGGAGACTACCACCAAACCAGCCAAGCCGACTCCCAAGCCCTTCCCCAGGCCAGGGAAGCCAGGTAATGCAGAGCTCCCTGCAGGCTTGAGCATCCCCAGGGCACCCAGAGGGAGGGGTGCCCCAGTATCAGCTGGAATTGTGTAAAGACCAGAGCACTGAGCTGGCCCAGTGCAGCCCCAGTCTCCCAGCAGGGTGGGGGTTTCCCCACACAGCACTCACCTGGACCCACCTTTCAGAGGGTAACATCATTTTCGTCTTTTTTTTCCTCCCTTCAGACAACGGCTTTTGGGATGTCATTCGCACCACCACGACCAAGCAGCCAAAAACTACAAGAGCCCCTCCTAAGCGTAACCCAGGTGAGCATCATCTCCACAGCCCCTGCTGCTTCACTCCACCTCTGCTGCTGGCACAGGGGGAGGATTTGGGATGTGCCATGGTGGTGGCACTGCCCTCGTCTTGGTATTTCCAACCTCTGGTCTGTTTGCTCACCTGAGACACCTTGAGAAAAAAACGAATATCAAAAACCACAGAGAGGACAGGACATCTGAGCATTACCCTGTATTTCCCAGGGGACCTTGGTGGTTTCTGGCCCATGTTTCATTCCCATGCTTGCTGGAAGGCTGTGAGCTGATTGTGCTCCCTGTAATGGCACAGCCATGTTGGGCTCCACTGGCAGACACCCACAGGCTCAGGGCACCCTGTCAGCTGAGCATTTTGCTGCCTGCCCAGGCAGGGTCTTGGTTTGAATCAGAATAAACTCAGGAGTGCACAGGTGGGAGGGCTGAGGAGCTTAGTTGGCTCCGTACTGGGCTTTTAGCTGCTGTTTGTCAGAGACAATATCCTCTGTCAGCCAGGCAGCTTGGGGGACCAGCTGAGCATTCACAGAGGAAAACAACTCCCAAGGAATCAAGTCACAGGCATTCCAGCCAGCATGTGAGCATAGTACAGCCACTTCCCTCCCTTCCACTGGCTGGGCCCTCGGGGCACCAGTTTGGCTCTGACTTTTCTTACTGGCCTCATTTATCTAATTGCCTGGCACTCCAGCCATGGGGACCCTCTCCCTGCAGGAAGGATATGGTATTTCCCACCACAGCAGTGTGGGGGCATGGAACAGGATGGGTTTGGAAGATCTGCCACGAGGCCCCATAGCAGAATTGGGAACTGCTTGTGTCTGGAGCTTCATCTCTTTCAACAGTGTTTTTCCCTGATTAATTAATTAATTGCAGAGTTCCTCAGCCTATCACCACATTGCTAACCCTAGTCTTGTTTTCTAGAAAAGGATCCTATGGATTTCGACTTGGCTGATGCCCTTGATGATAAGAATGATAGGAAAGATGCTGGGAGGCCGGACGTAAGGCCAGGTGAAGGTAGGCTGACCTCTCCTCTCTGTCCTGCTTGCTACCAGCCCTGCTGTTCCCTGGGGCCTGCAGGAGATCCTTCCCAGCCTGACACCATTCCCCCCAAGAGATGGGATAAAGAGAAACAGGTGCAGCCTGGTCCAATGTCCTGCCCACTGCCAGCATCCACTGCCTGTCCTGCCTGCTCAGAGTGGGGACATTTCCACAGGCAGCTTGATCCTGGGGAGGGAAGGAGCCTCTTCCTCAATTGTCCCTGGCAGAGGGGAGCTCTTCCTAACAACTTGCTCCGTGTCTGTGTGCAGGTTTTTCCCCCAGGGTCTCTTCTGATCCATTAAGTTGCAGTGGTTGTGTTGAGTTCCCCCCATCCCCGTACCCAACAGCTCTTTAACCGAGGGCACGGCTGCTGGGGTTCACGCTCACTGCCAAGGTGTAAATCTAGAGCAGGCTCAGGTCCTGGCCTAATGCACCCAGTGGGCTGGGAGGGTTCTTTTTCCATCTCTGAAGTACTCCAGTGAATGAATAACTTGTCTGTGAGGATTGTTCCCCTGAGCACTTGAGCTGGGAAACAGACTTTGCACGGCTGGTTTATGGATGTTGGGATGGCTGTATACCCTGCTCGCACGCGTAATTAACAGGCAGGTATTTCATTACATTGTATTAACTAGGTGACTTGTCTGCACTTTGGTATTCTGGGCTTGCTGAGTTTTCAGGCTCCTGCAGGAAAGGTCGAGGTGTTGAACTGCTGGAACATGGCACTGGCCACAAACCAGCATACATATTCCCCCAGCATTGCTGTTCCCTGGACTGCCTGGGACCTCTCCAGGCTCTGGCATAGTCAGAGCTTTCATTCTTTTCACATTCATTACTAAGCCCATAAATCTGTTTTTTGTGGTAAGCTGATGAATAAGGCAGTCTCTTCCAGTTAAGGCAAAGGAAATCCTTCCCAATGCACAGCATCAGAGGAGGAGCCTTTTGCTGTCTCGCCGTTGGGTCTCTGCTCCCATCACTCACCTTGCTGCACCCCAGGGCTCCCTCTGGGACTGGAGCTGAGACGTTCAACAGCACCACTCATTGAGCTGCAGATTCACAGACCCTGTTTCTCTGTACTTATCCTGCATTAATTAGACTTGCCCACTACAAGATAACTTTTTCATGTGTACCAAAACGTGCTGGTGCTCAATTTTTCCCCTGGACTGTTCTGTCCCTCTGGGAAGGGTAAGGGTCAGCTCCTGCCTGCAGGACCCCAGGCCCAGCTGGTCAGCCAGGGGCTCACTGATCCACAGCAGCATGGCCATGGCACACACAAACCACTTCTTCCTGCCTCCTCCACTCTCAGCCAAGGCTGACCAAAACATTTAATGAACTCTTAAATTATCAGTCATTTGTGATTATCAGTCATCATCACGCCTAAAAATCACTCAGTTAAAAAATAATACAGTAGCATTTAACCTAGTCTGTTATTATCTCTTCTATGACCTTCAGGGTTAACATCTGGTAATTGTGAGAGAAGCAGCACTACTTTTTGACCAGTCCCAGTTCCCAAGGGGGGATGGAGCAGCCCATGATCCCAACCTCTGGCACAGCTGTGGCTCCCTCAGGTGCCAACCACTGTTTTTTCCCTTTTAAAGGATTTTCAGACGATGACCTGGCCAGCATTGTGGACGGTGGCTACAGCCCAGACAAGAAGAAGGGTAAGTGGTGACCTACGTACGGTTATTTTCTGTAGCAGTCATGGCTCGGGGTTACCCCAGCTCCGAGAAAGAGCCCTGTGCAGAGCAGTGCTCACCTCCGTGGCGGGGGCAAAAGGGGTCTCAGCCATGGAGCCAAGGGAAAAGTTCTTGGCTTCTGTGGTCATGCCTGGTGCCAGCCATTGGAGATGCTTGGTTTTGATTCCATGGAGGCTCTGCAGCTCCAGCTGCCACCAGGGCAGATGGGACCTGTGTCTTCCCATCACCTCGAGGGCACCCTGGTGCCATGCATGGCTGCATGCCTTCGTTTGCTTTTCACCACATGACCACCAATCTCTGGAACAAGGGCGAAATCCAACAACGATCAGATAAGCTGTTCACAAGGATCCACAGCATTAAATATTAAGAGCAGTCACATAAAGAGCTGAACACCATGAGCCTAATCAACATTTAATAAATCCCTGTGCCAAGGACAAGATGCATCAGAGGCATTAATACAATGCTGACCTGCTTCCATAAATTCAGGATGTAAGTGACTCGGCAAGGACTGCAATTTCCAGTGGGAGCAGCTTCTCCTCCCAGCCCAGTGTCTCCAGGGAAGGTGATGTCAAAATAGACTTCAGGCCAATTGAGGGTTCTCTGACGTGATGGAGCTCAGCCAGTCACCTCGCTGTGATGGCACCCATGTGCTGTGTAACACTCTGACAGCCCTTCAGGTGTTCCCTTGACACTGAGCAGAGGGGGTGAGGGTAATTGTCAGACACAGGCAGAGGTGTCCCATGCAGAGGATCCCACAAAGCTCCCCCCATGCACACACAGAGAGGAGTAGCTTCAAAGACCTCAGAAGCAAAAACAAGCAGCCCAGCGGAGGCTGGGGCAGTGGAAATGCTGCAGCCCATGGAGGCATCTGCCCACCCCCAGGCCAGGGCTGCCCTGCCACCCCTCTCCTGTGTGTCCCCTCCCTCCCAGCACAGCAGTAGGGGGAGCAGAGGGGCAGAGAGGTGCAGGGGCACTGACAGGATTGTGTCTCTGCAGGTGCCAGTGGCAACACCGACAACGACTACAGCGGAGGTGGGTGTCCCAGTGGATGGTGAGACGGGAGGGGTGGTGTGAGTGCCCATCACAAAGCTCTCTCTGTGCCCCACAGTGGCAGAGACAGGGACAATCGCTGGCATCGCCAGCGGCCTGGCCATGGCGCTCATCGGGGCTGTCTCCAGCTACATCTCCTACCAGCAGAAGAAGTTCTGCTTCAGCATCCAGCGTAAGTCCTTCCCCGAGCACCCCAGGGCACACAGCAAGCACACACCTGTTTCACCCTGAACTCCACTGCCATTCTCCACCCAGTGCCCCCCAGCTGGCAGAACAAAGCCCCAGCCACAGGAGCCACAGGTCCCTGAGCTCCCCCATGTCAGACTGCACAGACAGGAACACACCAGCAGTGCCAGCCCCAGGACCCACTGCCACCCCCATGGCTCACACTGCCCCTCACATCCCACACAAACACAGCCCAAGACCAAACCATTAATACCAAACACAGTAAATATGAAAAAAAAATCCCACCCCAAAATAAACAAACCAAACCCCCCCAAATCTCAGAAAGCAGTAAAAACTGACTGGGCTGAAGGGAAGGAAGCAGGGGCAGTGTCTGCATCTGGGGCTTCAGCCCACTGCACCCTCAGCAGGTATGTGACAATCATTGCAGTAAACTGCAAATTAAGCAGCAAAACTTACCATAAAATACCTTTTGCACGAGCTGCCCCTCAAAGCTGCTTGGCGCAAGCATTGCAGGAGAGTCCTCTCAGCCTTAGCCTACAACACTCACCTAACTGTGGTGAGCTCCTGCAGCTTTTTATGAGAGGGAAGTTACAAGCAGCGAGTTTATAAGGTCTTTCTTTAAATTAATCAGTTGAAATCTCCTGTGAGTCCCGTTTGCTCTAGGGAAAGGGTGTTTGGGGTTGGAAATTTCTGTTGGGATCATGCTATTTTCCCAGTTGTGCCTGAAACAAACAGCATTTTGGTAAATTAGATCAGCAGGAAAAGTCAAATGAATGTGATGGAATGAAACACTCTTGTATATTCCTCCCCATTTGAATGATATTTTGGCAAGAATAAATAATAAAAAAAATGGAATAAAGGCTTTGATGAGGAGGAAGCTGAGACACACAAAGCCCCAGAAAGGCAGCAGGAAATTAAAGTTAATTATAAAGGAGGATTAATTTAAGCCATCAGACATGGCATGCTGGGCTAATGTCAGGCCTTAGATGCATTGCAGTGCATGACAGAAATCTAAGAGTCATCAGCCGCTGCTTTTTATTGAAAAACATAAATTGCATTTGGTGTTATTCCAGCAAAACACACGTCTGACCACTCACTTGATGCACGGAGGAACAGGCTCACTTCTTTCTCTGTCCTTCAGCTTTGAGTCTCTTCCGAGGAGCATTTGCTGATGATTCCTCTAAAGGATATGCACAGCGCTGCCTAGAACTCTTCATCCCACTTCCTTTTCCAACACCTCACCTCGTACTCGCCAGCCATGCCTCTTGCTGTGCCTGGGCAGGGTGGGAGCTGTTCCTCTCCTGCCTCCACAGCTGGGCCAGCCACTGTCTGCAGTGTCCCTGCTGGCATGAGGGCTTTTTGGGGGTTTTCTAGCCAGTTGCAGAACCCTTTTCTCCTGTGTCTTGGAGGCAGCAGCTGCCCATTGCTGCCTAAGGCTCCCACCACACTCCTTTGGTTGGCCTTGGCACCATTCCCTGCCTCCCTCCTTCACTGGGAGATACCAACGAGCCCTATCCAGACCTGGTGGTGAGGCACAGCCACACCCTGAGCTATATTTAGATGTGCAAATAAGTTATAGATGCCTAAAAGAGTGTGTGCTGCATGGCCTAATTGCCTCAGGCTTCATTTGCAGACCAGCACCCAAATCCCCTTCCCTGGTCCTTCTCCAATAGATGTAACAGTTAGCACAGCACTCCCACCTCTGCCTTTCCCCACAGTTGTCCCTCAGAGGAGCTGCTGAGGATGCCTGAGGTCCATGGAACACCCTAGACTGGCTTAATTCACCTCCAGCTCTGAGGTGGACCACCCCTTTTCTCCTGCCCACCCTCCTGCAGCCACCCCTGCCCACCAGTGCCCAGCCTTGCTCCATGGCCTTGGCTCCACTTGTTGATAACGTTGGAAACTTCTTTGCATTAAAGAAGGGACTTATTCAGGATTTAACACCCCACTGGGATCCTGCTTCATCACCACAGTCCTGCTCTGAACTACTTCTTGAAGCTCTGCATAACTTAGCTTTTAATGAGGCTGTGGCACATCTCTGTGCTGAGGCGCAGCCCCCGCACACAGCAGTCCTGTCCGGGAAGCCTTCCTCCCTTCCCCTCCCACACTCCTCAGAGCTCAGCGCCTTAGACAGGAATTAGCTGGGCTGTCTTGCGTGATAAAGATGAAGCGGGAGCCTCAGACAAAAGAGCTGCTGCTGGAGCTGTGCCTGCCAAGAGCTCCATGGGCACTTTGAAACCCAGCAAGTCTCAGCACTGGATGTAAGTTATCTTACTGGCTGTAAGAGGCTTCTGTGCTGCTGTCACTGCAGAGGTTTCAAAAAGGCATCTCGGCTGCTACAGCTCTGCGCCCATTACCAGAGTTTTTAAGGCATCAAAGCAAATAATTTTACTTCCTACCCTTCCCATCTCACTCTGTTTATTGTACTTCTCAGAGGGACTGAACGCGGAGTATGTGAAAGGAGAAAACATGGAAGCCGTCGTAAGCGAGGAACCCCAGGGTGAGAGCCTTATATCCCTTAGCCCTGCCTGCATCCCTCCACAAAAACAGCTTTACTGAGGGACTTCCTTAAAGTCCCCGGTGCTGCACGGAGCTGCTGTGTCCCTTTGATGATGGCACCACTTAGGTGATGCTACAGCTTTTGTGAAACACCCACCACCGTGCTTTTACCCCTTTACTGCACACAAAGGAGAGCCTGGTAAGAGCCCAAGGAGCTCGTGCTGCAAACGATGGCAGTTAACATTTAGCTTTCATGTAACCAGCCACTGAGACTCTTGCACAAGAGAAGCATGATCCTTCTTTGTGACAGACAATCAAAGCTGCTGCAAAGGCTTTTCCAGTGTCACATACAATCAGCCAGTGCTGGGCCCCTGTTGCTTGTGCCCTGGTTCCATCGTGTGCTATTGTACTCATGGTTTTTTTTTCTTTCTCCCCAGTTAAATATTCAGTCCTGGAAACGCAGTCAGCAGAACCTCCAAAACAAGACAGTGCGAAGATATAAACTGTGACCCAGGGCTAGAAAATAATCAGTCAGCAGCAACAGAGATCTTACATGCTTGTAATTTAGCTTTTAATTTAATTTTATTCCAAAGCTATTTAATGTGTATTTAGGCTTGAACTGGCTTTTTATTGCTCTAGGCTTTAGGGTTAGACTGGTAGCATGTGTTTATTTTTTGTGAAGAGGTTTATGTTTACATCGACGTAGTAGTGTGGGATAGGTGTGCAGTTGGATGGCAATCCACAGAAGGTACTTCAGCTGTGGTCAGTTTTCAAGAGCTTACAGGTGAAGCTGTAAGGACAGTGAAGTGCCTGTAAATAGCAATCCAAAGCCAAACCCTGCAAAGCCCTCTGCAAAGCGCCTCCAGCCACCTTCTGCCTTTAGCTCCAGGCAGTGTCACTTCCAATGGTGGGGACAAAGCTACACATTTCCTGAGGGTGGATTGCAGTCCTTCGTGTAGCTACACCTGAAAATGAAGTGCCTATGGTGGGTCCTCATGTGGGGCCTTGGGCTGAGCCTGGTGACTCCCTGCTCCCAAGCCGGGAGTTGAGGATGCTTCACCACCACCACCCAGCGCTCGACTTCTAACCAAAGGACCTGATTTTCACACCAAGTTACTAATACAGTTGATAGTGTGTGGGCAGTGTTCACTTTTACCAAATGCCATTTGAATGCTCCACTGTGCTGCAGATCAGAATGGAACTGAAGTGATACAGTTTGTCTTAAGCTGCGCCAGGGGAAGTTTAGGTTAGACATCAGGAAAAAATTCTTCACTGAAAGAGTGATTGGGCACTGGAATTGTCTGCCCAGGGACAATTGGACACTGGAATTGTCTGCCCAGGCAGGTGGGCAGACAATTCTTCCCTGGACTTGTTTAAAAAAGACTGGACATGGCACTCAGTGCCATGGTTTAGTTGATGAGGAGGTGTTAAGTCATAGCTTGGACTTAATGATCTCAAAGGTATTCTCCAATCTAGTTCATTCTGTGATTCTGTCTCTGTGACTTGAGATAACCTACATTGTCACCACAATTAAACCTGTGTGCATATGGAGGCTTTCAAGGACAAGTTCAGATCTCAGTCACACTAGAACAAGTGACTGATTTAACCCAAAAGAAAATAAACAAAGCAACTATCTGTTAAGACCTGTAATGCTCAGTACAACAGAACTCAAGCTTAACAAGACACAGTCCCCTCCTTTTATCAGCAACTATCAGGAGTGCTCCTAGTCACCCAGAGGCAGAAAAAGGATTTAAGCTTCACTCTTTGTGTCACTGGCTAACCTTTAAAATAGGCAGTACCTCCTGAGAGGACAAATCCTCCATCACTGTCCTGCATGGGGTTCCTGCAGCTGCCTGGAAGCACTGGGCTGTGAGTGGTGCTCAGCAGGACACTGGGCTGCGCTGGGACAGTGCACATGCAGCCCCTGCCACGCTGCTGAACTGCTGCCTAGACCTGCCCTTCACTGTCTTGCAAGAATTTCTGTTTAGATTTCTAATCCGTCCCCAGCAACATTTTTGACTGCTGCTAAAATATGGATAACTGCCACTTTCCAGTACATTTTTCCAAATCAATGATTGCTTAAAAAGTATGCTCTCAAGTGAAGGAAATTTCACTTTACATGGTGTAAGAGGCACTCACTATTTATATATAAACCTGAAATATAAGCATTTTGTACGGGTTTGCAAATTCCGTACTTTATGAACGTGTATTAAGAAAACCAAGCCTTTCAGTAAGATGTACAAATTCACAGCTTTCAGGTAGACACGACTTCCAGAAGGCCTTGCCAGGAGGTGAATGAGCCCAGGAGCATCACTGTCTAACAGCTCCATTTGGAATGAAATTGCCTAGTAACTTGGTTAAGTATTTTGCAATAGCTGCACAATTCTTTATGCTCTTTTTAACACTTGCATTTTTAAAGCCTTATACTAGCTCTGGCAGAACAGCTACAGTGGTTTATAAGGTGCCTCACAACTATTCAGAACGCTTAGGCTACAACGATACTACTCTGAACTACTGCTGCTTTGTTTTATGAATGTCTGGAATAGGAAAGAGATGGGATACAGTGTTTGCTTACTCCCAGAGAAGGGTTTTCATGGAGGAAGTGTGCTCTGCAAAACTGGCAGCAGGAGCTCAGGTGCCAGCTAAGCCACACAGCTGAGTTTGTGTTCTCCAGTCCCAAGCACCAGCACTTGTTTTTTGTTCTTACCCAAACACATTTGAAAGCTGTAGCATGAAATGTGTTTTCTCTAAGTTATTGTAGATGAAGTGTTACAACAGGGCATTGATGATCACTAGAAGCTGTTTTCCCAGCTTAGATCTAGTGCCCATAATTCCTCCTCTCACTTTTCCAATGACGGTGTCAATAGTCAGTGTGGTTTAAAGAGTACAGCACCTACCCCTCCTTTGGGGAACTCTTCCACTAGGGCACAGAGGGAGCAGAAGTCTAATTCAAAGTACTACAGGTCACAAATTTAACAAGGAAAGGCAGCAAGCTGTTTCACTGGAAAACCCACCCCAGTTTTTGGGACTCAGAAGCTGCTGCTTTGCTCAAGGCTCTTCTATAACGTTGGTGACTGCTTAAAACTTAGTGTAGTGTGTAGGTATGTGGAAATCCATAAATGCACAGTGAAAGATGTGTTCCAAAGTGAATAGTGACAGAATTCAAGATTTCTTTCTCTAGGATTTCAAATAGGAAAATACTTGCAAATTCTGCAGTAGAGAAATTAGGCTTGGCTTTCTCTTCAAAACTGAACAAAAGTCAGAGTCTTGGTGGTGATGTCAGCAAAGGCTCAAAGGATTTTTTTATTGCTGTTTGTCCTCTCTTCCATCTGAACTGCCAGTCTCCGAAAAACAGGGAGTTTATATCATCTATATTTTAGGCATTATAGCAACTGAGAGGTTTCCTGTATATTTTCCTAGTAGTGATCCAAGTTCTGGAACACCTGACCCAGCACTGACCTCTACTTTCACTTAATTACTATTTATTCACTTTAAATTGGGATATGGATTTTTAAAAAATCCTGCATTTAAGCTCTGTATACATGGCATGAACTTTCTTGTCCTTTATTAAAAAAGGCAATAAACCACTAGAAAATTGGTTTGTTTTTTTCATGAGTCCAAAACCTATATATACAGACGTCCCGAGAGTTTCTGTATGCTGTGAGCTCTTTTTCTTATGACACCTCACTTCTAAAGCTATTTTAAATGGCAATAAAATGATTCAGAAAAGGTTTTGTCAAAGGTTTGACAGAGAAAAGAGAGAATTGAAAGAATTCAGCTGGCTCTTTTTGTTTTATTCTTTCAATTACTTGCATTTTACTTTGGCAGTACTTCGTTTCAGATTCCTCAGCTGAGAATACTCTGACACAAATTTCAGATCTTTTTGGCACTATAAACTCAGTAATTTTCAAGCAACCCCACTAACGAACCCGTACAAGTGCTCCACTGTCATCTTTAACTACTCATTTGTTGTGATAAAAGTGGAATTAGTCCATAATACTGTTTCAGAGTCTGAAAAAGAAGGATGAGTCGGCAGGCTGAGGCTTTAAAAATTGCTTCTCTAACAGATGAGGTTGAGGAACAAATGAAGTTCAGAAACAACAGGGTTGTGAAACTGGAGAACTCTTTCTTTTGAGTGAAGTTCTAACTTAGAAGCAAGACAGATTCCTTGCTGCTGAAGAAGTGACCTGTACCAATTGAAGGCTGAATGTTACGCTGTAACAAAATACATTTTGTTAATGTGTGTGTAAGGCCCACAGGGGTAAAAAACAGAATTTAACTACCTTTGGAAAACACCAAATAAACCAAGTTGACTAGAACATTTTAGACTTGATTTTTTTTTGTGGGTTTTTTTACATTGGAAGTAAGCTGCAAGTGTTTGGCTATATCCTTATGGTACATCACCTCTTCTCTAACTGCACTGAAGACTTCATTTAAAAAACCAATCGAAACTGGATTTGTGAGAAAACAAATACCACTATGAAAACTTTAATGGTAAAAATGGAGTATTTGCACACACGCACGCACACACATACTCACACTCTCTCATTCTCTCCTCAGGTCATCAGCAGCTAAACTTGAGGCAGTGCCCTAGGTTTCCTGCAGTTTTCTTTACATTTTCACACCCAGTAGGATAAATCTCCTGTGCAGTGCAAACCAAACTTTGTATAGTGATGCGATGCTCAGTTTCACAGTCAAAACAGGTGGTTTATATTTCAAACTATTTCTGACTCATGTTTCTTAACTCTTTCCTCCCAACTGCCCAAGATCTGGCAGTTAAAAGCTATCAAGACCCTCTTAGTTCAGCAGATATGGTCTCAGCAAATGGACATTCCTTTTTTGCTTTTTACCATAAATGTTTCACCTGGGGAATAGTCTGAATTGCCTGTTTTACTGTGTCCTCTGTTGTGAGGCTTAGTGCACATGAATGAGAGCTCTTGATTCCTTGTTTTCAGCTTTTAGAGAACCAGCTGCTCTTGGTGTTACTACATACAGCCCATGAATTAGTACAGCTTCTCCTGGAAAATGAAAGCAATGAAACACTTCTTGTTTAAATCCCTAACTCCTTCAGAAGGCTGCCTCTGCAGGGAACAGAACCAGGCAGTTAGGAGTGTTTACTGGCTTTAAAAGCCTTCTTCCATTTTAATGAAACAACAAAAAAATTACTTATCTACAAAGGGGAAAGAAGTGTAAATTCAGCTCTGAAATAGGACTTAAAATGGCATAGTCTCTGATGCGGATTCACTTAACTTACTTTACAAGCAAAAAATGTGTCAGCTGGTTACCAAGGCTTCATTCCCTTCTGGGACACTGGATTCAGGGTTGTACCCCCTCTCATTTGCCATTGACAATAGGAAAATCCTGAGAGCCAAATGTGACTGCTTGCTGCCTTTGCATATTCCCTTTATACTGAGCAGTCAAAACCAAAAACCAAAGCAGAAGATCTAGTGTTTGAACCAGAAGTTAATAGCTCTGTCCAAGGTGCAGACAGGGAACAGGATTCTGCTCGTCCCTTACCTAGTTCAATACTGCCTTATTGAAAAAGAAAAAAAAAAAGACAGAATTAGTTGTTAAATCAATAGGAAAAAATCTGATTATCAGGAAGCAGACTGAGTACAACAACAATCATCTGTTCAGTGTAAAGCTATGCTCCAACTAACCCATATGAGCAACAGAATACCTCAGAATATTTCTATGCTAAGTATGTACAAATGCATCCATTGTGCTGACACATGGGACAGCAGGACCCTCCCCCAGAGCTCTCCCTGCACATCAGAGACTCACCGAGCTGGGTTGAAACTGGTGGATACGCAGCCAGTCAGCTGAAATAACTGATATTCTTCTATGCAAAACCAAATTCTCAGAGTTTAGCTTTAGAAATCCAAGCTTTAAAAATCTCAGAATGCCCAAGCTAATCCAGTCATTGCTTTTGCAGTAATTATAGAGAAAATGTTGTGATTATTAGCACAAATATAGAGAAAAACTTCAAAAGATCTTCTTTAGCACTGCATTTTGCAGATAATGTGCTTTACTTTAATATACAGTTGAAATGTCAAGGAAATCTGAAGTACGGAAGAGTTTAATTCAACACCAGCTCAACATATTTTGGCAATGTAAAATGCACTGCTGGCACACTGTTCAGCAGAACCATTTTTACAGGAAAACATCTTTCATCTATTTATAAAAAGTTTGAGGTTGATTAAGAGATGCAACATTGCAAGCCTTCCCAAACTGTGTTTGTGTAGGTGAATATTTATTATGAAAAGCATTCACTACAGTAAAACGGACATGTTGAAATACCCTGCACTGCACAGTAAATATATAAGACTGGATACAGCACTTCAGCCTCTCCAGCTGAAGTCAGGAAGGTGCTCAGCAGCTCACTTGACTCATTAACTATGTGCTGGGTAGAGTTAATGCAGAGAACGAGACACAGAAAAGCGCCGTCGTGTATTGGGAACAAATGTGCAGCAACAAATGAATACCCACAGTCAGTAAAACCCACAATCACCATACAGATTCAATTGGCTCTTAAAAATGGGGCTTAATTCCCACCAGCAGAACCCAGAGCAATACAAGCACTAGTCAAAAAGCAGAGCTGCAATATTTAAGTTTCTTAGGGAGAAGAACCAGGTTTTCATGAAACACAGCAGGAAAACAATCCAGGGAAAATTTGCAGCATGCACCATTTCTAGGCCTTCCAAGAATGCCAGTGAGTAATTTTCTAAAAGGAGGAATGTTACAGTAATCAAATCTCTCCAATATGAGTATTTCTGGGGGGAGATGCAAGAAAGTTGGGAATGTATATTTAACATGACAACACAGTTAAATTATTACAGAAAAAATGCTAGTAGGAATTTAAAAAACAGAAAGCCAAGAGGCTTTATTTCAAATAAAACAATAACATATTATTCTTATTCAAAAAACTTTGTCAAACAAAGTCATTGCAAGTTAAGGTCCTCAGAAGGGTTTGCACAGGCAGGATCCATTTTCTGAATGTATAGCTTAAACCCACGGGAGGATGCATATGTTTAACATCACATACACATGGGTGTAAACACACACAGCTTTGCATTTTGTGTGTACACTTAGAAACAAAACACACTTCACAATGTGGAGCTATACAGACTATACAATTTACATGGCTGGGTGTCATTCCAACCCCAAATATTACCATTTGCTAGAAAACAAACTTTTACTTTGTACAAGACCTTGACATGAGCAAGTTTACCCCTCGCTCAGGAGGCTGAAACTGAACAATAAGCTAAACAGTCAAAAGACTTTATTTCAACTTGTACAAAAGGCATTAAAAAACCTAAAATACATGCTTTACCAAATATATTACATCGTACAAGTCAGTGTGGTGTACTTGATAAACCCAGCTCAACTTCATCCACTTTTAATGGCATATTTAGTTCAAAATGTAAAACTGACTACACTGGAAAACATTTATTTTAAAATCAATTTCCAAGTGCATTACCTAAAAAAAATAAATTGCTCTAGCAAAAAAAAAAAAATAGAAATATATATATATATATTACTGAGTGAAATAAGGAGCTCCCATTCAGAAAAACATTTTGTGTTCTGTGTAAGCATCATGTGGCATTTCATCTGATTCTCTCAACCAGGCATAGTACTCTAGACAATGTGTGAGGCATTTTCCTGTCTGCTTGGCAGATGGATTCCTTTTTAGAATGGTTAAATTGTTAGTTGCTCAAAACAAAGTTTAATTTCACGATTGGTGACTTAGCTAGAGTGTCAAAACACATGTGGGAACTGCCAACAAGAAAACACATCACATCTATTGAAGCTCTTTTTGGCCTCATCGTGATAGTATCAGACACAGAGTAAGGCATGTAGATCATAGCAATCACAAGTCACTCACAATCCTTTTGTGATGGGAAAAGCATTTCACCCTCCTCTGTGTTACCTGACACTGATGTTTTCACATGGCTTCCGTTCCACATCACACAGAGGTGTGCACTGGTGTGGCAGAATGGGAAGGAGATGAACCTCTGTCAGAGGAGGAGGAAATGGAACGCGTGGCAGCTTCCCGCTGCAAATCCTCAACCTTCTTCTGAAGCTCTGTCCGGATGGCCAGCAGTTCTTTAAGATTTTGGTGGATTGGAACCTGCCAGGTAAAGAAACAAAAGGCTTACTTTGACTCTCATAGTGAGTTATCTTTTCCAGCAATGTGGCTGCTGCTGCTTTCAATAACAAGGAATTCAACACTTGTGAGTTTCAGTATGTCAATATTTAGGGAAAGTGTTTCTTTAGTCATTTGAAATGAAACATTGCAGGAAACTGTCCCTTTCTAACAACACAACCGGCAGGGAACCTATTAAAAAGTGTTTGCAAATGGTTTTGATGGGATACCAAATATACTCCAATAAATGTACCTGTAATCCCTTATCAGTACCACTGTCAGCTGAACTTTAAATGCCTTTCCTGGGAATGATTTCTCTGGCCTGTTGGGACAGGACTTCCTTTATACATAGAGTAGTGTTAAAAAAGCTGGTTCCATATGGAGCATCTTGTTGCTCTTCTAACCAGGCATCTTTCCAGGAGTCTGACCCCTTCCAGTGAGAAAAGTGCAGCAGCCAAGTGAATGGTACCTGGACCTCCCAGAGTCTTATTCCAATAAATCTTTCACAGAAGTGCATTGTACAGGTTTCTGCTTCTGACATTACCCAAAAAACATCAGAGATGCACCACTCTGCATCAGAGCCCTTTCATATTCATCTGAAACATTAAACTGTATTGTGGCCAAAGGAAGATTCAAGCCATACTGGATTTGGCAGCTGGATTTGTTATCTCAGACAAGCAGAGAGAACCCTCCCCTTCTTCCAAATTCCACAACAAGGCCAAAAAAGTTTTATTTTAAGTTGCTTTTAATTTATTTTATCCTGTACAAACTCTAATTGTTTATAGCTTTTGGAAAGAGCAAGACAGGAAAAGAATTTAATTGCAGTGACGCAACAATCATGGGGAAATGCAGCACTGGGAGACCTATGGATTGCTAGATGAGTAATTTATACCCTGGGCTTCTGGAATGCCAGGCTCCAGGGAATTGCATTTGCCCACTATCAGTTCCTACTGCTTAGCAGTGACTGTTAAGGCCAGGATGCACACCTGAGCCTGCCATCTGCACATGGTGCCGTGTGAAGGAAATAGCAAAAACCAGAAAGGGTTTTACTTGCTACCAATACACAACTGAGTCACAACTTACAT
This sequence comes from Ploceus nigricollis, assembly GCA_013399945.1. Lineage (NCBI taxonomy): Eukaryota > Metazoa > Chordata > Aves > Passeriformes > Ploceidae > Ploceus > Ploceus nigricollis. The sequence goes on along the minus strand of VXBC01009529.1, from coordinate 172,428 downwards.
TTTTGTGAATTTTCACTTTTTAAAGAACATAAATCCAAAATCCATGCATTTGATATTGATATTTTCAAAACCTAACACAGAAAAATACCATTTAATTCTTAACTCTTGTTCTAACTTAAAACAATGAAATAGTACCAAAGGTCTTTTTAGGTCTACAATTTTTTGGCCATAGAGTTTTTTCTTGTTTGTGGCTTAGCCCATAAACAGAACTTCAGTGTATTGAGAAAGTGCTGTTCCCAGTACCCTGGGAGTCATCAATTCATCCAGCATGTCATCTACAGCAATTTTAAAAGCATAACTTTCGGAGTTTTCAGCAGAACAATTGCTGCACACCACCAGCTCCCAATGACCCTGGAGCCCTGCCCTCACCGTGCAATGAATTCCCCCTCTTGCAGTTTTACCCTCTATCCTCTGTACAAACTCTTCAGCAACTGAGGCTATAAATCTACAGATCTCCTTCACTAATCAAACACAAAGCACACCCTCCAGAAAGCCAATCTCATTTTTCTGAGGTAGACTACAGAAAGTAGAACACCTAGAAACATGGCAAAACTGAGCCTGCTGATGAAGATTGTCCAAGATGCTGTAATACACACTGTGGAAACTTCAAATTTTAGTAAAGATTGAGATTTCTGGAATTGGCACCCCCTGTATTTATTTTTCCCCCTCAATAAAAGATCCCTCTCTCACAGACTCCTACTTTAGATCTCTTTAGGAAGACGTTTTCCTGAAACATTTAGGTCCGTAACAGAATGATTTACCATTGGAATCATCAGTCACGCAATGGCTCCCTGAGTCATGGGAGATCTGTACACCTGATTTCTGCACAGCTTAACCATGACTCAGTAAACCAGGCCAATTTCTCTCAGCCAGATTTCACATGGGCATCAGCTGCTGGGTTCCACTGCAGAGCTCAAACACTCTCAGAAAGCAGCTCCACACAAATGGCTTTCGGGGAACCTATTAGAAATCCTTCCAGGATACACCACACAAAAGCTGCTGCATGGACTTGGCATACTCTGTAAAGTGCTTTGAGGAAGAAAAGTGTGGCTGCACTCTCAGTCCCTCTGCATGCCCAGAGCCTAATTCAACAGGCACATGTTCCAACTTTGACGCAAGTGCTGTTCTCCCCACAGGTCCATCCTGAAGAGCAGAGCTGCCTTTCAATAAATTAGCTAAATAACAATAATGACATTTAAAAAGCCTGTGTATATTCAAGTCACACACAAAACTCTTCAACATTAAGATTGCAAAATTATGCTCTCAAAGAATTAGGAGGTGTCAGAATGAAGATTACTTCTCCAACCTCAATTCAGCCTTCCTGTACATCTGTATAAAATCATTGGTCAAATAAATATTAAAATACTAGCTTCCCCCTTGTATTCCTCATTTACTTGGTGCACAGGCTTATGCTACTTAATTAATGAGAAGTTATTCAATTTGCAGTGTCTGACCCCATCTTTTATTTATTGTTCTGAATTTAAAATGCTAAAGTTTCCTTTTCTGTACTTTCATCTCATGTCAAGAAACAAATTTATTTCTGCAGCACCCTAATGAGGTATAGGAGTATTAACACTCTTACAAGCAAGGATCTGAAGCCAGCACCTCCTAATTTTGCGTACTTTGGATCTCAAATTGGTTTAACAGAGAACTTGGGAACGCTGCAGCTGGGTATCAAGCAGGACACCCAGTAAATGAGAAGGACACACAGAGGGACCATTCTGTTCCAGGTGAGCTCCCTTACAACAGAGGAATCCTGTGGCAAAGGCAGGGAGAAACTTAATCTCTCTCAGGGGACAACTCTTTCTCTGCCTGCAGCCATGTCCCCTCCAGCCTACTTTCCCAGACTCTGTTCCATGGGTTGAATAGAAAGCAAACACCTCCAGCACCCAGAGAATTATTCACTCCTAGCTCCTATTCCCAGCTAGCCACAGCTCTCTCACAGACTCTCTATAAAATCCATCTCTCAGTCCTTTGATTTATTCTCAGTTCTTGAGAATTCAGGCTCAGACCTCCATATTGGAGGAATTTCTTTGAGGATATGAGCAGGACAGTTTCTGAAATATAATCTTACTAAAACCTCCTGTTTTCCCTAGAGATGGAACATTTATAGAAAAACAGCCCCTTGCCCCAACAGAAGTCCCATAAGTTTCCCAATATTTTCATATGGGAAAGGATTTTTCTTAGTCACATTCTCATAAGCAACTGAGCCTTCTTGGATTAAGTTTTACAAAATAATTCAGTCAGACACACAAACTTGAGGACTCAATGCAAACCATTAGAGCCCAGCTAAGCTGTAAGAAAGGCAGAGTAGGGTCTTATAGAAGGGAAAAAAAGGGGTCACCTTCAAAATATTGGCCATCTTTTAGTAAGGGCATGTTACACTGCATGTAAACACTGCAAGAGAGTTCCACATGAATATCATCATGCCATTTCATCTGGTAGTGTAAACACAAAGGGTTTTCTGATACAATGCCTTTCCAGGAAAAGATTCTTTTTGACTGCCATTAACACAACATCATGTAGATGCACACAATATTAAACAATAAAATTCCAGAAATAGGTTTCACATATTAAACTTCCAATACACACTCTAATTTCATGAAATAACACGCCAAATTCAGTCTAGAAAAATCTCAAGCAGCTCAATTTTCAGCTGACAATAGCTGGTTTTTTAGTAATGAAGGTTCATGTTCAAATTACATTATCACGGGGTAAGGAAAAGGTGGTATAGGCAGCTGAAGTATCATTGAAGTTCCTACAAGAAGACCTGAAAAGCAGCCTGGCATGAGGAGCCATGTTTTCCTCCAGATGCCTTCAATTCTGTTACTGTAACTGCCCTTTACTGGAAAAAAAGCAGCAAATTCAAATGTGAAAGAAGGAAAATATAGAGTGAAAAGGGGGGGAAATGCCCAAAACAAAGCCTCAACCTCAAGTTACGTGTTTTGGGGTATTTTTTTTTTTTTTTAAACAAAACTGTTAAGAGAACCATGGAATTATGCAGCTGTCTGGAAGTCTCCTTCCATCTTAGATGGAGGAGGAAGAGTAAAAAGATAAAACATCATGAACTAAATTCTGTCATGAAAAACATTAAAATTAAAAAGTCAGTTCATTTCTACACTTCCTAAAGACTTATTCCCAGGCAGACCTGTTGCTGTCAGTGTATCCTCAAACCACCATGTACAATTCTTACAGATAAACCATCTCCATTTTTGTCACTTCACCCTGTTCTATTTCATGAGATTCTTCTCTCAAATAAAACCTTCTTCAGAAGGAAATGGGTCCAACAACCTTCACAATAACACCTGTAATGGCTTGCTCTGAATGAGGTTCTCCTTCACTTTGCCACTGTTTAGAATGAAAGGAAGTGGAAGAGTGACAGATTCTGTAAGGAATAAGAAGTTTGAAGAATATAGTTTATTACAAGATCTTGTTACCACCTTAACCCTAGAACTGTGTACTTGCACAGCACAAGTAGCATCTCCAAGGCAAGCTTTTATTACTGTCTTGTTAAGAAATCATGTAATTGGTTTGCCTGAGATGAATTTGTTGGGAAGCTGTACTGTTTTCTACTCTCTCATTCTGCCTCTCAAATTAGGAGTGGAAGCTCAAAAGATGACTCTGGACCTATCACCCAGCTGCATTCAACTTATTTTTGCTGCTCTAGTCCACAGATTTTCAGCAGAGTATGCATCCTTTCCTTTGTCACACCAGTGTCCCCACAGTGATGCTGCCAGGCAACACTCAGCTTCTACAGCCATAATTTCTGTCCATAACCCAGCCAAAAGCACAGAACTATTTCTGCTGCATGAGAGGAGCCTACACAGATGAAACTCTACCCAGCAGTGCATCTACAGTTTGGCTGGGCTGGGAAAATTCCTGGGCCATTGCTCTTCAGGATGTTTTTCATGTGCTATTAAAACTATTATCAGCACATTATCTCAATGTGCTGAATACCAGTACATTTCATTTCTGTCATTTAACACAATAGTCCAGTAAAACTGAAGTAGAAACATAAAGGTGAATGTACTACATACCTTTTAATGGTTTTGGCAGAGTGAACTTCATTAAAAAAATCTGCTATGTACTATTTACAAGAAATAGAAAATAGATTTCTCTAGTCACGTAAAACTTACTATGAACAGTTAGAAGCTGATCACCCCAAAACAAAATTGGCATCTAATATAGCTAGCAACAGAATCAAACAGGGACAAGAATATGGAGTTTGACAGCAGTACTAAGTAGTGGGGAAAATGGCCTGGATCCTTGGGAAGTTTGACCTCATTCCAGGCATTAACCAAAAGGCTGGCCCAGTAAAAGCTGCAGAAGAATCTACCTGCAATGCTTCAAAAAGACTTTTCAGCGTTGGGGCTTTTGTTTTGCTCCCCCCGCCNCCAAAGATACTCCCCCCCCCCCCCCCTTTTTTTTTTTTTTTTTTTTTTTTTTTTTTTTTTTTTTTTTGTTTGTTTTGTTTTTTGGTGGCTTTTTTCGTTTGTTTGTTTTTGTTTGGTTGGTTTTTTGTTTGGTTTTTTTTTTGTTCTGTGGGTTTTTGGGTTTTTTTTTCAATTGTTACTGTAATATTGACTCAGGAAGTCAGACTAGATGCTGCTCCCCTACCTCATAACTAATTTTCCTACCACTTACCCAAATCCTGTGCCCCAAGTCCTTTTACCTGTCCTGAGCAATACCCTCAGCATTAAATATAAGCTTTATAGACTTCTCCCTGTTGTCTATGATTCTGACATCTTTCT